>JAEPRD010000094.1:0-119255 GCA_016758985.1 Mucor saturninus
ACACAGCAGACAGTCTTTTATATAAATACTCGTACATTTCATTTATTAATAAAGACATCTTATAAACAGTCTCAAACTACTCCTATAGTCTTTTTATAATTTTTACTTTACCTTAAAACACAACACAGGATTTATTTACGCATACAACTCGAATGAGAACGGTACCATCAAAAACCGGTTTTTTGAGCTCTCTCATTCCTTGGAAATGGTTGAGCGCTTCCCTCAAGTGCTTTTGATGGATTGCACGTACAAAACCAACAAACTTGGTATGCCATCGTTGCAGGTTGTTGCCATTGATTGCTTCAATAAGACATTTTTTGTATGCGGTGTTTTCTTAAAAGACGAAACCCAAGCCAATTATGAGTGGGCGGTTTCAACATTACCCATGAAGTAGTTTTGGTGCTATGTAGAGCCATTTGATTCTAGCATTATTGCTATTGACCGTGATTTGGCATTTAAAGGTGCTTTAGAAACAATTTTTGATTCCAGCACAATTCTTATCTGCCGTTGGCATATCAACAAGAACG
Organism: Mucor saturninus; assembly: GCA_016758985.1. Taxonomy (NCBI): domain Eukaryota; kingdom Fungi; phylum Mucoromycota; class Mucoromycetes; order Mucorales; family Mucoraceae; genus Mucor; species Mucor saturninus. The sequence goes on from JAEPRD010000094.1 coordinate 528, forward strand.
TTTGGCCAAATGCAAAAAATATTTTTTGACAGATGATGATTGGAACGAGTTCATGGTTAAATGGAATAGATGTATGAACAGTTTCAATGAAAAAAAAATGGGAGCGAAACTGGAGTGTCATCAGAGATGAATACGGGTTGAACGCACGATACCTCCCACTGTTATATTTGGAAAAGAAGGGTGGTATATACATTTTTTCCTTTAAATAGACAGAACGGTAAAAACGGTATTTGTAAAATATTAGGTCACCTTTCAATTCACAGATGTATAATTGATCAACCTCATAATCTATAAAACACGGTCTAATTAAACCGCATAAAAGAACAGTGTTTTAATAATTACCTTGCAAGTCTGATAGCAATTTTTTTTTTTTTAAAAAAAAAAAAAACTGTGGTAATTGATAAAAAGTATCACTTCAGAATTAATGAGATAAATGTATATTTTTATTATGGTAAAAATAGACTAAAGAACTCTGCTGCTATGAAATAATTGATCCTTTTTATATTGCACAATATTTCCTAGGCTTTGATGATGAGTCAACCTTTCTGGTTTTGGAATATATCTATATTTTGTTTCACGCCTTGTGTTAAGCGAATACTACTCGTTAGAATTGTTTTCGGTTAACTTATGTCCCGAGATGAAGGATTGGGAGCACGATTATTCTAATAAATATTTATTGTTTTGAAACACTTATTTATAACGTTTCGTACAGCGATTACTGTCAAAGATGCACACTTGTTTCAAGTTAAATTAGCGGTAGAACATAGTCGTTATAGTTGATCATTTATCCATTGTCTTTTCCCATGGATAAAATACGATCCCAAATATAGAATGTCTTATCGAGCTTTATATATTTGGTTGTAGAAAGTAGGTATTCATTAATCCATACACTATTTCTGTTATACACTTAATAAGGTGTATAATTATGTCAATATATAAGTAAATGAACCATTTATAATAATAGCTGTTCTTTTCTCTCTATGGGTAGCTAATTCATTGAAAGAACTATTAATATTTGATTTCTCTTTCTTATATTCTTGATTTGATAGGAGAGGGTTTTCTTTCTTCCAATCAAGATATAAACTCAGCAGTGATATGATTCTATATCCATCTGTCATTTATATTGTTAATTATGCCAATCATGCAATCTTTAATATAGATGTATGTACTCGTAGTAGGAGAAGTTGTATAGCAGTATACATGTGTATGCTGGTATGCAACATTAAAGGTTGTCTTTATTTCATATTTTATTTATTTAAATGATTTGCTTATTTATTCTTAAGTGAATCGTACCCAAATACGGCACTGCTAGATGAGGATGAGCTCGCCAGATACCTTTTCCAACGTTAGGAGTAGAGGGAGCCGTGTCATCATCTCGGGACATAGGAGGTAAGTCTAAAGTGATAGACAGCAGCATGTGATCCGACCAAACCGGCTGTATAAAAGAGTAAGAAGGTGCGAGACAAGACATAGTTATATCATTCGAAAGAAACATATAGTCTATACGAGAACTAGAGGAGCCCCTATGGAAGGTAGGTTGATGAACTTGGCAAGTTATTAGAACAGAGTGTTGTAGTTGAAGTATAATACATACATACTTGGGACTTCTTTATTTGAAGTTCCGAGCCTGGTATAAATATCAGGTTTTATCCTATTTCAATAAAGTTCATCTTTTTTCTGTCTCGTATTTTATACTTGTGTTAATCGACTATTTCACAGAGTCTTGGAAATTATCTTTTAAATATTGTAACCAGCTAGCAGGAGCCGTCAAAAAGTTGTTTGGAGAGATGGTAGTAGTATACGAATAGTTAAAACCACCAAGAAGGATACTACGGGACGGAGAGTCAGGAAGATTCAGCTGGGATGGGATTAGAAAGGCTTGGCGACTACGATAGTCTGATGGGGCATATATTACTGTCACAGATACCGGGTCAAACAAGTCATCTAAGTGCGAAACCGTGACGGTGAGGCATCGTTGAGTGTGATCATAAGAGGGTTCAGAAAGGCGTAGAGTGGGAGAAAAACAGACAATGCCACAATAATGAGACCAGTAACTGGACATAGCTTGGAATTGGGTATGAAAAAGATTACCGATGTCAGTCGTTCAAGCGTGAGTCTCTTGTAAACCGAGAAGATCAAATGATTGAGTTCGAAGACAGCGAATGAATTGGTTGCTAGTAGCCGGTTCAGCAGTTTTGCGAAGGCCTCGGCAATTAAGAGTACCAATTTTGAGGATGTTAGGTCCCTTTAAAGAGGGAGGCGAGCAGGTAGTAGGAGTAGAAAATGATTCGGGAACCGAATCGTTGGATATGTGTGGATTGTTTGTAGTAAGCATAAATGTAATAAAAAAGTATAAAATTATAAAAACGGAAAGAAGAACAGGAGGGCGGAATTATAGAAAAGGGATGAGATGGAGGGAGAATATTAATCCTCTTCCATGGCATTAACCTCATCGATCTCTCCAAGGGACGAAAGTAGGTCCCCATTGTATAGGGGGGCGAAAGAGTTGTCCGCGGCATTTGTTGGGGTGGATCCATCGGGGGATAGGTTCCCAAACTTTTTGTTTAGCGGACAGAGCTTACTATTTGCGGTCTTATGTGACAAACTACCACAGCGACACGGTTTGGCCGGAGAAGTGCTAACAAAATCCGAATGCTGGGGGTTCCGACCAGCAGTATAACGTGACGGTCGAGAGCGAGGTATCGTATCAGCAGACATGGAATCATCCAAATCAATCACGGATAAAGAAGATATCACTGAAACAACCTCTGAATATGTCTCACCATTGGAAGTCTTAGCTAGCTCAGTGGGGGAAGGAATCTCGACGCTAGGGGCATCCTCAGAGACAATGAAGTCCTCGAATGTCGATAAATTATGTGATCGACTAGCGGGAGCATTATACCCACGTCTTCGTTTGTTCGAGGTAGATTCGTCAGTTTTTGTACGATAGCAGTTGCGAGCGATATGACCAGTGTTACCACATTGATAACAGCGTCTGTTCTCTTTAGGCGCCTCAGGGCACTCTTTACGATAATGGCCAGAGTTCTTACAGTAGAAACAATGTTTACCCTTATTGGTCCATGTACCTAAACATGAAAAAGGTTTATCGCCTGCAAGTGGAATCTTATATGTCAACGTTTCATATTGGGCTTCACTGGATGCAGGACGTTCAAGGTAAACGTGTCCGTTACCAGTGTACCATCGACCTGACCAGTCATCCAGGTAAATAACAATTTCTCTTACAAGCCCGTAACGGGTGAAGTTATCACTTAAAAGGGTGTGAAGTTTCTCATAGGACATAATCGGGATCTTTGTGAGGTTGACTGGTAAGAGAGAACGGTCGGGATGAACAGCAGGAGAGGCGAAAGAGGTAGATTCTCCAATGACAACAGGGTTGCTCACTGCGAAGTCACTGTAGTAAAAATAGACTTTAAGAGAGAATAGTTTCACAGAAAAAAATAGATAAAAAACCAAAAAGAATACAATTATAAGTCTTGTCGATTTATTTGTATAAAAATTGATTAAGAGCCTTTGAGACAGCCAGGTTAGCCCTGATATTTATAGATAATTGAAGATATTGTGGCTTGTGCATTTTGACAGCTCAGATCCATTGTAGTTTAATACAATGAACTATTCAGTGGTATTATTGTTCGTCGTAAGATTTCTGTACTTGATTTATGATTATTCCTAAGCTTCCCTGGTCTCCCATTGGTCAGGGGCCTACAGTGGTGTTAGAAAGTAGAAATTTCCCTAAAACCGGGTCAAGTGTCCCCGACCTTTTACCCGTGAAACATATTTCTTTTTATAGACAGCATTTATTATGTGTTTTAGCTCAGTCACAACTCTCTTTGAATACTGGATTTCCCACCTCATTTTCCAATAAATGATTAAATTTTTTCCAAAGTCAGACGCTAATTTTTCCAAATGTGGTTGATAATTTTTCCAAAAGGCTACAGCTAATTTTTCCAAAAAGTTTTTTTATTCTTTCCAAAAAACGTTTACGCTAGAATGAGCATCGACAATCTTATGAGCGACATGTCCCTGGAAGAGGAGGTTGATCTTACGAGTGAAGTGTCTTATGTTAATCTGTACCAATTGAATAGCACTTTAAAGAAAGATGACATGGTCATGGCCATGGAGTGTGACGATGAGCTTGCTGAGGAGTTAGGCTTGGTCGCTGATGACATCTTAACAGACGAGGAAGATGACGAAGAACTTGTCACAAAAACATCAATCGAGACTGAAGCCCGAGTGAATAATTTTTGTGAGACTCACCTGAATCAACCAGAACTAAAGCTGAATTCGAAGGGGAAAAAACCTTACCGAAAGTATACGGACGAACAGATTGATCATTTTATTGATTTGATTGCTTCTGGGGAGAGTGTAAAATCTGCGTGTGAAAGCACAGGTATTGCGTTATGGTCAGGCTACAAATATAAGAAAACTTATAACAATGACCCTGAGCATGGACTTATTCGCAGAAAAAAGAGAGGAGCCAAAGGGTCTTTATTCAAATTAAAACAGCATCACGCCGAATGGATTATCAGTTATATCGACGATAAACCCACAGCTGTCCTAGATCAAATTAGTGAATCCTTGTGTAGAACCTTCGAAACTGAAAATCTGTCCATAAGTCGATCTGCTCTCCACAGATTTATGCGGGCTTATTGTGCTTTATCAATGAAGAGATTAGAAAAAATACCTGCCAGGAGAAACCATATAGATGTTATTGAGCAAAGAAAACTCGCTGTAGAAACATGGCTAGGCGATGAGGAAATGGATTTTCAGAAAAATTGCGTTTTTATAGATGAGGCCGGGTTCAATGTTAACATCACTCGCAACAGAGGATGGTCTAAAAGAGGAACACCTGCCAAAGCCATCGTTCCATCCGCACGAAGTACATCAATTACAATTTTGGGTGCTATTTCAGTTGATGGTGTTATAGATATTTCACTTAGAAAACCTACATCATCTGTTGCCACTAAGAAAAGAAAGGTTGACGGTAGAGAGGTGAAGATTAATGGCCGAGTGGGCACGCGGTCAGAGCACTTCCTTACGTATTTAAGCAGCATGATGGATTGCTTGGACCGAAATGGGCTCCATGGCTACTATCTTGTAGTGGATAATGCACCTATACATAAGCCAGCTGCAATTCGAGAGCTTATTGAGAATAGAGGATATAAATGCGTTTATTTACCTCCTTACTCTCCGTTTTTAAATCCTATAGAAGAGTTTTGGTCCAAAGTAAAGGCAGGTATTAAAAGGAACCCTTTGGACTCAAGTGATCTTTTAACACCGAGAATAATGGAGTCTGTTACCAACGTAACATTGAACGATTGCCGCGGATGGATTAAACATTCAGTATCTTTTTTTCCCCGTTGTATTGCTAAGGAAAAGATGTTATAATAACATTCACAAAAATTTAATTTTGGAAAAAATAAAGACATTTTTTGGAAAAATTAGCTGTAGCCTTTTGGAAAATTAGCTGTAGCCTTTTGGAAAAAAATAGCGTCTGACTTTGGAAAAAATTTAATCATTTATTGGAAAATGAGGTGGGAAATCCAGTAATTCAAAGAGATTTCAATAGTGGTGCCATTGGAATCGTCGGAGGAGGAAAGGCCAAGGCCAATTCCTGGTGGAAACATGTCGCTCAGAGCCTGAGCCAAGGCAGGTCGTACGTTAAGAAGGGTCTTAGGAACCTGATAAAACACAGAGTATTCCGTCGTCCCCGTGCGGTGCATCAAATTACGTGTAGGATCAATAGGGACCCCTTCTAAATTAGAGGATCGAAAAAGAGTGATGTTGGTTCGAGGGACAGTGTTGACAGGGGCCGTTTTCGTAACTGAAACTCGTGGAGACGAAATGGCGGCGACATCTGCATAGCTGCGTGGTGAAGTCGGTGCAGAAGAGGTTGGTAAATGAGTCTCATTGGAAGAAGGAGACGAAGAGGATAGTGAAGGTGGGGTAGGAACGTTGTCTGGAGGCAACGCCCTAGAAGTGTTTAATAGCGGAGAAAGCATGTCAAAAACCATGCTGAAAATTGGAGCTGTACATTTCCTTATCTAGTGTGACTGTAATTCTTTACGTAGATGTCAACATTGACAGAAGTGCCTGATTAACTGGGTCATTTGATTTGCAAAATCACCTTCATCATGCCATGAGTATGCATGCTCTTTAAAAAGTGAATTTTTTTGGGTAGAGATAGGTTCGTGTGACGTCAGAGGGACTAGTATAGAGTGAGACAGTGGTATTGCGCAGTAGTTGCAGGATTAAAAAAAAAGTCCCCGTCACGAAAGCGCCTTGTGATTTCTGAGCTCAAAAAATATTTTGAAGGGGAAACAAAAGGTATAAAAAGGGAACAATTTTCGCTCACTTTTCAAATTTTTTTTCTTTTTTTTTTCTTCATCCAAATTAAAAACCTCCCATTTAGTATGCACCAGTCCTGATCAAACTTGTGTTGAATAGCGGAAAGGTTTTTGCCATGATGTCCGGGTCAGGATTTTTTAATATTAATGAAAATGAAAAAATAAAATCTTAAAGAAATTTATTATTATTATTCTTTCTGCCTTCTCATATTGCTTTTGATTTTTCGTGTCCCGTTCTACTAATAGCAGTCACGAGAATAAGAAACTGAAAAACGGGTCCCGTGCTTCCTTTTATTCTTTCTTTGACTTTTTAAATTGTTAAGTAGTTGTTGTTACAGCAGAAATGAGCAGATCCTACTTAATCGAAACAGAGCGAGAACCACTACGTAAAGCGGAACAAAGAGAGAATTTCGAAATGGGATGGAGTGGAAATCAGAACACACGAGAAGGGTTCAATAGCGCAATGTCTTTTTAGAATTCAAAATAAATCTGATGCACAAACATAGGGAGCACCAACACTTAATCAGCCGATGGTAGAGAATGGTGATCCTGGTCCGAGTACATCTTAATATTTGATGCGAGAGACCATTACAATCAGTTTCCAGATACTTTTGTAATAAAATTTGGACATCATTCCTAAATCAACCCATCTCAATTTTCACTACTTAATATTTTGCACAAAACCTTTGCAAAGAAAAATCTTTGTCATGCTAAAATGAATACGGGAATAAAGGGGGGGAGGGGTCTTTAAGACCTCTGCCCACAATGAAAAGCTGACAATTGCATACGGTTGTTCCAAGATGATTCCCAAAGTAGTGTCATATATTAGCTTCAATATTGTACAGACGTCTTTAGTCAAGATCGACATCCCCTTTAGTAGCAATAACTAAATAAGATAACACGTGTCAATTAGAAAAATAAAAAAATTCACAAAAAAGCAGAAGGGCGTTACTATCATCAGAGTTCATAAATTATAGGGCGAATAAGAGTATACATATACCCAGTTACAGCTTTACAACACGAGCGGGTCATTACGAATGGTACATTTTTCAAACGCTCTTGGATGAGTAAACAGCAGACAAGCCATTAACTAATCTGAAGTCGTTGACACTGGTTTTACAAATGTAGATATATATTTTTAGTGATTTCAAAGAAAAAATATTTAAAAATGATTATGCCACGGACGGAGACAGGAACAAGACACAGAAACTACTTGGCGACACAAGGGGGGAGATTGGTTATAATAGAATATGTTTTATTTATCAATAGAAGGAGGGGGTTAGGACTAAAATCCAGAATAACCTTTTTTTAATAAATAACTAGCATCTATTTATATTGTTTCTTATACATGGGAAAAACTACGATGGGTTTAAATTATAAATTAACAAGGAATTCTACGGAGCAGGTATCATGAGCAGATTATTGACAAGGATAAATAATTGAGATTTGACGCGTAGTAACAGGCTGGATTTAGTTGGCATTGAATAATATGATGGTTCGGGGAATATTTATGGTTTGACACGGGCGGGAAAACTGGATTAGGAATAAAAGTAATAGATGATCGGGAAAAGGTTGCCTAATGTTGAGTCAGACAGGAAGCGGGAGTAATATTGAGAGACAAATTTACAATATGTTTTTCAAGGAGTTCAGTGGTGGGTAAGATATACTGATGTGGTTTTTGGTACAAGGTTTACAGGGAGTTTGGTAGCGGACAAGATATACTGATGTTAAATTCTAGGAAAAGGTTTCACAAGGGTTAAAACCAAGGCATAATCTGGGACATGATGAAATGAGTTCATGACAGTTATGAAGTAATTGTGGCCTTACAAAGTAAAGGCAAAATACGTGAGGATCTAAATTCATCTCCGCATATGTCATTAAGTAAATGCCAAAGAGAAAGTTTAGTGCGTGTAATTTTCAGTGCAGCAAAAATAGGCTTAAATGTGTATAGTTCTGCAGAAAAAAAGTATAAAAAAACCAGTAGGATCAGTTAGAATTCTTGTCAGATTGTATTGTTGTTAAAGTTAACTAAAGATTTAGGAAGAAGAAAAATAAAGAGTATTTATAATAAATGGAATGGACGAGGCTGAGGATACTACTCTTAGGAACTTGAGTATGCTATCAATAACAATATCTATATTGGGCAATTAGTGTTACGCATAGTCAATAGAGAAATAATAACAATAACATGTCTTAAGTTTGGACATTGGTGTTACAATACCGTGACACTTTAAAGTAGTGACCGTCTTTAGCGAATTCCTTTTTTATGCCTGATCATGATTTAGCTATCATTTATCAGTGATGATGAGGTATGAATTTATCATATGTATAACCTATATGTGTGATTTAGCACAGTTAGACCTTACCTTGTTTCTGCGGTAAAGGAGGAGACGGAAAATTACTTCAAGAGCCTTGCCAACGAAGATGAATTCGACCTGGTTGATCCGGAGGAATAAGAAAAGCAATGTTCAAGAAGAAGGCTGAGTTGGCGTACAATACGTTTTATATCACGGGTACCTTTTTGAGTGTATATTTTGGGTCGAATCATGGAGTTGATGGTTACTGTTGGTCAAACCTTAAAAAGCCTAACGAACAGCAAACCGTACTCTATATTCTCGAGCGTATACTTTATAATCGGAAATGTTATGACAGCCAAGCTGGTACTCTTACGGGGTCCGGAAGAATGTTCGACTTGATTGTCAGTAGTCCTGTCGTACCAGTTCATCTGGCAGAGTGTTGAGGATATCATAGAAATAATAATAAAGTTAACTGTCACAACACATTAAGGATGGACAGTAATATTAAAGTTAGTCATAAATCACACATTACCCGGCTTGTTCTCATACTACCGTTGAAGTCTGTAAACATGGTGCAACCCTGTGGCGAGTAAATATTTATTCTGCAAAAACAATACAATTGAATAGGCCTGGATTATAGAATTTTAATACTACCTGAACACAAATATCACTCTTGTCATTTAATGTTTTATTACTGTTGATCCCTCTAACTAATATTTATATACTCAGTATGGAAGAGCTATATTTAAAGACATGCTGATTATTTAATATCACCAGGTTATTAAATCATGATCCAATAATAATGTGCTTAACTGTCTCCCTAGAAATATCAAGTTCTTTATATATAAATTAAAAAAAAATCGTATATTAATAAAATTAAGCCTTTACACCCCAATTATATTTTAAGAACGATAGCAGATCCTGAAAAGTTGGGATTTTGTCATTACAGTCAAGAAGTTATTTAAGTAGTACAGTGTTAAAACCCGTTTTGGAAGTAGACTGCGTGAATTTATAAAAATTATATTACAAAAGAAGGAACAAGCAAACAATCTTCGAAAAGTAATGAAAGAAAATGAATCAGATGACAAAGCAATTAAAACAGCTATAAAAAACAAGATATACAGATTTTTTGATCAGATCAGTCGTGATGTAGCAAATAAAGTGATACCTGGAGTCAGTATTCAATTATAAGGTGACCAGTCAAGAAAAGAATTAAACAGTATTTTTTCCTGCTACCCTAAAGACTTCAATTTCCAAAAGACTCCATTTAATATGATATTGCAGCTAAACCTGAAAATCATTTTGATGCGTTTTAAGACTTGCGAAATTAGTTGAAGGCAGGAGAGGAAAATTGTTTATCTGTTTCCCGTTGCGCACCACCTTCATTCCAAGCTACATGACTCTGGATGCCAAAATAATTCACTTTCATATTCCCAAGAACAAAAGTCCTCTCCAAGCAGGAAAAAAATTTAAAATTTGGGGCTCTGTCGAAATTTTGAAAAGGGCGTTCAAGAATTAAGGGGTTAATAAGACTTTACGGCTCCAAGCAACACTTAAATCAGATGGTGTCAGCGTATCAATAATTAAACAAAACACAGATAGTAGAAAAATCTTTACAACCAGCGTTATAACAGTAGTTGATGATCAAGAGCAGTATATGGAAGGGCTAAATCAAGCTGATTTAAAACTTACTGAAAATAAGAGATTTCTGATTGACCTTGGAAGACTTGATTTATTGTATTGTATGAAAAAAAACTAGTACAGTTGAGAAAAGCAAATTTTAATTTTCACCAAAAATAATTGTTTAAAATGCTCAAGACAATTCAGATATTTACAAAATCAAAAAAAAAAAACCTTTGGTGGTCCAAAAAGCCGAAACAACGCTCTCCAACACAGAACACAAATCTTTGAATTTTACAAATTACATTCAGTACATAAAGGCCAGATCGTCCGTAGATGTCACGTTAACTACCTACTATGGAAATGAGAAATTAAAGCCCAAAGAAGCTTATTTTTCACAGTCAGAGTTCTCATTCCGAGTTGATAATGGATGTAATCTGTACTATGACAATCTGTTTATATCAAGAATTTGCGTTATTTATCCTCAACCTCAGAAATTTTCCTATGACAGGATTTTCAATCCTCGGTTTTATTCCGTATAGTTACAAATGATGCTGTCACAAAAGCATATCTCACAAAGACTTGCTGATGATGAAAAAAGAAGAATTATTGCGCTTGGTGTAGAATTAATAGGCGACCTAATCGAAGCAATCTTAACAGTGAAAAACTGTCAGCGCAATATTAAAGAAACTACAGCTTTTTACCTTTTTTTAAAGATCAAATTTTCTTCGCAGATGTTTTATAAACAAATTGATCAAAAAATGGGTACAAAACTTAAAAAAAAAAATTTGGTCCTGATGCTGTCTGAGTACTTGGAAATTGGTCAGCCCCGAACATAAAACTCCAGGAGCCTATAAGGAATAATGGGCTTAATCGAATGCTAAAAAAATGGGTTGCCTGTTTATTTGATTGATAAATTTAAAACTTACTCTCGTGATAAAAAAACCCGTTTTTTAAGGGACAGAAAAATGCAGCACACACATTATAAAAAGCAGTCCGCCCCTTGTGTGACTTGTCCACACACATATATTTTTTTGATTCATTTTTTATTTCCCATTATCTCCACACATTTTGCATATTTTTCTGTAAAGCATGAGTGAATATTTTGATGAATACGCTGAATTGAAATTTAGAAAAAGGCAAAAATTTGTTAGTAATGGTTCTATATATTTTTTACCTTTCCTTTGTTCTTCATAACTGTGCAATAACCTTTTTTTTTAAAATGTACTTATAGAATGAATCAATACAACGGGAACCGATAGACGATGTACTATCAACCAAATCCAGTTCGTTCATTAGCACATCAAGTCCCGTCATATTAAGCAAGGGTAACACTTTTTTGCATTGGTTTGAAAAAAAAAAAAAAGGATACACTTACACTGGCTAAAACTTTACAAATGAATAGCTCGTCCAGCGGGTGTACCTGTGGCCGAATATTTACAGCATATACCAAACGACTGGACCACAGCGGATAAATTAAGACAGTTAATGATTTGGTTTGGACAAAAGGCACTGGATGACGAGATACCCAAACCCAGACTTAGTATAGCGGACAAGGTGAAAATAAAACTCATGGAGAAATTAAGAACATCGCCTACCTTGATTAATGTACTGCATAACCATCCCGACTTGATGGCCTTATCCCAAGAACAGAACCCCACCAATGTCAAGAATGACAAGGCTTTGAAACAGTACCGTCAAGACATTAAAGAGTAAGAGTGAGAGGGTTGACATACGTTAAGAAAAAAGCACTGAAATTAAAACCTTTGCTAGCATAAAAAGCGAATTAGAACAGTGGAACCAGTGCGAGAATGACATTTATGAACAGCATGCATTAGCGAGGGATAAATTAACAAAGGCCGAAGAACAATCGAGGGCGGTGATAGACAATAATGATGATTTTATGGATCAAATCGAGCCGAGTCAACGTGAATATTTAGATGGATGTTTCGATGTGGAGAGAGACGAAGCGATACGATTGAAGGACAACGTGAGTAATATGTCGATGGAAGTAACAAGGCTGCGACAGACACTTTCTATCGCTTCTCATATGAACCGACATGCTGTGACATTAGCAGAACAATCTAAAGTGGCATTGGCTCATAAAATACAGGATATTTCACGTGTGGTGCCCATGGATGCCGATAAGAGACAATTAGGCTTGTTTGAGGATACAGAGGCAACTCGAAAGCAAGACGAACTTCGACATATGGAGTCTGCTTTGAGACTTTTATGTAAATCTAAAGACCCAAATCAATAATAAATCATCATTTTGAGGACTGTTTATTCAACCCCCAAACCCAACAGAGAGCGGTAAAAAGCGGGAGCTTAAAAACCTTCAAAAAGTCACGATGGCCCCTTTTACACAGGTTGATTCCTTTACTTTTTATTTTTATTTATTTTCATTTTGATTAGCAGTAGTCTGTGAAAAAATCCTATCATTTTTTTTTGTCTTTCTTCTCATAAAAACTTTGAATAATGAAACCTCAGACATTATCAGACAGTGATTCCGATGCCAGTAGTATGTCGTTAGCGTTTTCCGACGACAATGAAGAGGAACATGAATGTCGCTCGATGAACAACCATGGGTCCAGTAGTTCACAACAATTATTTGCCCGATTTGTCAGAGACACTCGTTTCAAAGTAGAACAAAAGACATCTGAAATTAACGCCACCATGCAAGAGAAATTACCCGAATGGAAGTTACGAGGCGCTCTTTACTCAACAAAAGCAAAAGAAACAAGCATCGAATGGTCAAGAAGAGGCAAAGTCGCTGTCGACCGTTGGAAAAAAGACCGTGCAGGTAATACATCAACTTTGCAGCACACACTTTTTTTTTAATATAAAAAAAAAAAAAAAATTCATGCATAATTTTTTTTACAAGAAGAAGAAAACGCTCCTTATAATCCAGCATATCGTCAACAACACCCGTCAGACTCAGAAAATGCAGTGTTTGGTATGCCCTTGGAGGTCGCTGTGGCATTAACTAAAATCGATACCGATGATTTAATACCTGCTGTATTTAAAAGATGTATAGAATATTTAAATGATGTTGGTATGTCTGCCCTGTTTTTTTTTGTATCTAATAATCTTGCTTTGACTAAACGTTGCAATCTATCAAACAAAAAGGTGTACATGAAGTTGGTATTTATAGGTAGATTATTTCCCTTCCAAAAGGTTGCCTGAACCCATCATTTACTAATAACTCATGCGTTAGAATACCTGGAAGCACAATCACTGTAAATAAATTACGAGCCGTATTCAATGATGGTAACGACTCTATAAAAGCACCTTTTGGATGTAAAACTAAAGAATATACAATATTTAGGTTCAGACATAGACTTTCATGTGACAAAGCCAGATCCACATGCTGTCGGAACATTACTCAAGATGTATCTACGAGAGCGTAAGATATACATGCATATTAAAATTCTTTCTTCCTTCACTCTGTAACATGCGCGTTGTTATTTTAGTGCCTGAGCCGATTATACCGTTTGAACTTGCCAACGAATACACAAAACAATTCATGCAATCCATTCAATCCTCCAACACGCTTGATAAAGAAGCCATGCAAGATACCTTACATGTGTCCTCATCACTCACAGATACAACAACCAATGTCAAATTACCTCCCATTTCACCTGACCTCTTAAAAACAGTACGCTCCATCACATCCAAGTTACCCATCTATAGCTTTTGCTTGTTGCAATTACTTTCACGTCATTTAAAAAAAGTGGCAGATAACCAGCAAGAGAATCGTATGTCTGTGTCTAACTTAGCAGTCATCTTTATCCCCACACTCAATATAGGTCGTGCTTTATTTCATTGCATGGTGGAACATTATGGCGAGATATTTGAAGGACATGCATCCCATCCACATGGCGGTGTCACGACGATTATCCCACCACCTTTACCCCAAAAACCTCGCAACTTGTCCATCCATGCGAATGAGCCACGTAAAATATCACATACAAAGACCATGTCGGATACCCAAGTCATGTTCAAGACACCCAAAGTGCCACCTCCTAAACCCAGTCGATCCCCTTTACCTTCAAAGCACGCTTCCACTACGACAACGACAACATCCCGGGATCCTAAGATGACAGGACAAAGTCAACCCATCATGTTTCCTTCAACAATAAAACGACCTCATGTGCCGCCTATTAAGCCTCGATCGAAATCCCTGTCATCGCCCACACATCGTCCCTCTGTTACCACGACGGACGTGACAAGGAAACGAAGCGGAAGAGTGGAGGCGATTGGGAAACAATTTGAAACTTTAATGAGTAATAACCAGAATAGTTTTTCAAAATAAAATCTTTTTTCATTTGATTTCACAGATGAAGTGGATGTTTTGTATTTACTGACGGTTTTTAAATCTGTGTTACATCCAAGTTTTGACCTCCCTTTGATGGGCTGATTAGGTCGCACCACTAGTGTAGATCACCTGCTAATACAAAGATCCCTAATGGCAATATCTTTGGTCAAAAAATTGCCTAGCAATTCACACTATAATTTTGAAGATACGAATCAACTATCACATGCCCGTGTCCCGCCATGATACCAAAAAAAGTGAATATTGTTGAAAAACATAAACAACTTGTGGGTAATATATTGCATGAATCATTCATTCTACAAAAGTCTACCCTTTCTTCTCATTTCTTTTTTTTTAAAAAGCAACAAACAACTATGGAAAAAGTAAACAGTTTCATTAACTCGGTCCCTCAGCGTTTCGAACGCGAAAAGTCGACCATCCTAAGTATTGCGGCTGCCACCGCTCTACTTTATACAGCATACAAGATAGTCAACAAGTCTAGCAAAAAAACATTAGGGCTCAAAGAGATTCCTTCGCCCGGCTTTTCATTTCCTTATGTGGGACATATGTTCTCCTTGGGAAGTTCGCCTGGTAAAAGAATCGCGCAATGGCATAAAGAAGTGGGCCATATTTTCAAATTGGATATGGGAATACAGACTTGGATTTTGATTGACGATCCATTGTTAGCCCACAAAGTCTTTGTCACCCATGGTGTAGGCTCGTCCGATCGTCCTCACTCTACTTTTGTTTATGAGTACTATAGTTGCAAGGGAAAGTAGGTTGTAATTCTGGTTGATATCTCTCTACAAAATATTTAACAGACACAAAACAAATAGAGGTGTTGGATTTTGTCCAGCCACAAAACAATGGAAAGTTGCTCGAGGAGCAGGTATTTTTTTAAAAAAAAGAAAGGTTGTGACGCAAGATTGCACTAATCTATTCATACACATAAATTTCTATAGTCCAAAACATTATTGCACCCAAAGTTGTTGATGCTCATTATTTGGAACCTATAAAGACAGAAGCCATCGCTCTGGCTGAGCGATTTATTAAATACTCTAGACTCGAAAGCGGTGTTGATCCGACAAAGCACTTGCATTTAAACTCAATGAACCTTATTTTCAAGGTGGGGTTCGGTAAGGTGTTTTCATCGGTGGAAGATCCCGATTTTATCTCTATTTCGGCCATGATTAAAAAGACTGCAAGTTTAGCTGGCATGACGCACGATTTGTCCAACTTTTTACCCATATTTACTGTCGTGGATTACTGTACTGGAGCTCGTGCTACAATGAAGAATTTTATTGAAAAAGAACGTGACCCAATTTACAAAAGATTGATAAAAGAGGCACTTGAGAGCGACGGAGCAAATTTTGTTAAGGCACTTCAAGAGTTTGATTTTGATGAAGAGAATCAACTAGTTCTCATGTGTAAGAAAAGCAAAAAATAAAATAAAAAGATAGTAAATGCAATGTACTCACATATTATTGTAGCGGATTTGGTTAACGGTGGATCAGATACGGTTTCCGTAACATTAGGCTGGATTTTTGCCATCATGTGTTACTACCCTCTTGCTCAAAAGAAAGCTGCTGATGAGATTGATGCCTTTGTTTACCAGTACAAGCGTCATCCAGAATTCGCTGACAGAGACGAATTACCTTATTGTGTGTCCATGCTTAAAGAATGCATGCGATTTAGGCCTACTACATCTTTTGCTATACCTCATAGCGCAAGAGATGACTGTAAGTAAACAATATATTGGGTATTATCTATAAACTAAATTGCTAATATATTGATACAAAAGTTGTGGTGGATGGCTATTTAATCCCTAAGGGTGCTACACTCGTCACCAGTATGGAGAGTATGCATCAAAATCCCGAGGTCTACGCTGAACCCTTGCGTTTTTATCCCGAGAGATTTTTGAATAATCTGAAAACGATGGATGCTGCTGCCAAGGGTAAATCCGAGGGACGTGATCATTTTAACTTTGGATGGGGAAGGTAATTTTAAAAGGGTTGTCATCGTATTTGATGATTCAGTATCCTTGATATGAACGTTTTTACAAACATATATTCTTCTTGTAGACGAATGTGTCCAGGTATATATATGGCTGAAGTCGAACTTTTCACGACGTTTATTCATGTCATTCTAAGGTGTACTATTGAGCCTGTCAGAGATATCGACGGAAAAGAATATGTCCCGAATATTGAAAATGCTGTACTTTCAGGTTTGACTTCTTTACCTGCTCCACACAAGCTTAATTTTATTGAACGTATACAATCCCTTGGTAAATAAAATATAAACCCCACACATGATTTTACATCAAGATTTTCGTCTGCTTGTATTTCAATGAATATATATATATATATGTAGAGGTATAGGTATATTATATGTGAAGAAATAAAAATAAATTATGGAGAACGAAGGAAATACAGTCAAAACTTCATATCTTTATTTCGAGATAATTTAGATTATGGAGTTCTAATAGAAAATACTGCAAACATTTATTCTAAATGATAAGACAGAAATATAATACAATTTTGTATACATGTTGTAAAGCCATATTTACTCACCAAATCTGCCCATTTTGTTGAATTTTTAGTAAATGGTTGCCCATGTATTTAATAAAAACTGATTGAATAAATTTACCTAATTTCCTCTTTTTTAAACAGTGATCACTTAGCAATGATATGATTTATGTATGTCATTACATATGTAAACAAACCATTTAAAACAACAGCTATTCTATTCTTTTAATGGGTAGCTGATGCAATGAAAGAAATATTGATGTCAAGTATCTCTTTCTTGTAATTCTTCATTTGTTCCGAAAAAAATTTCTTCCCGATCAGTGTCACTTTTATGTCGTTTTAATTCAACCATGACTTTATCTATCCTTCCTTTCCTGTATTTAATGGAACCTTTAATTAAGTGTTATTTTCCAAAGTTCTGCTTGTCACAAAATTATCGTTGCTGTCCACTGCTGATATCTTCTTATGTGTACCTTTCAATTGTCTATGGGCCCCTTTGATAGTTTTGTTAAATTATCTTTATCTTATTTTTGAATAAAACAATAAGGGACAAAGTAATCATAACTAAACAGTAATGAGAACCTGTATATACCATCTGAGCTATATTATATATAGTAATTTCTCTTAGATACCAGACAATGGATACCCGGTAGATGGTAGATAGCCCATTCATGTGTAGATATGGATTAATAAAACGGCATTTTTAGGCTCATAAAGTTAATTAGCACCTATCCCCCCCCCCTTTTTTTTCAAGGCGTAGAACTGGATCAATAAATTATTATTTTCCGACTCACGGTAAACGTAAATAGATAATAAGAACACAGTGATACTTTATTATGCTTCACTTCAGTTTATTATAAATTAAATGGAATACCATCTCTTTTAGAATTCTATAAATGAGGCATTTTGACAGTTAACACAGATTAAACAGTACTTAAAAAAATGGGCTTTCAAAAACAGCTTTGTTTTAGATGTCGATAAAGGTGAAATTATATGCTTAGTTTTTCGCTGTAAGCATAGGAATGCTTGTAAGGCTACGATTGAGATCTTTAAAGAAAGAGGGAACAAACGATCAAACTGTAAAAATGGATATCCAATCCAATTAAAATTCAAGCATTGAAAGCTTGTACAAGTACAAGCAGTAGATCGATCCGATAAGGTTAAGCAAGAACACTTGCATGACCATGCCTTGTCTACAGCAAGTATAAAGAAAAAGAAGTTGCTAGACAGAGCACTGTCAAACTTCTAAAAAATGGTTGTAGGAGGGTTCTGCCTATTTACCACCTAGCAGACTCCACATAACGGACAGGTAATAATTAACTTTCTAAGCCTAAAAATTGCCGTTTATTAATCCATATCTACACATAAATGGGCTATCTACCATCTACCGGGCATCGATTGTCCGGGTATAATCTGGCAGTTGGTATATACATATTTTCATAATGATCTGTACTGGTCTAAATAATTCAAAATATTAACAAGAAAAGGAGGATAGTCTCAATTACTAACTTCTTGCAGGGAAAGGTCTTAAGCTATGGCATTAGCGTAAAATATTAAGGAGAAGTACTGTGGCGGGAACATGGTTTAAGGGTGATAAATCCATACTACGGACTAGTCTTTTAACATGGTCCCATGGTGCAGACTCGTAATAGTGTCTCATGGCGGCATCTGATGATTTTGTCAGAGCAGCTGTCAGATGTGATCTTCACATGTATGCAGATCTATGCGGGTGATGGTATGTGCGTTGATTTATCAAGCTATTGCCCGCGTGGCTGATAACAATTACTATAGCGTAATCCAAGATTTTTTTTTTAGGACGCTCCAGCTCCGTCCCCCTGTTGTATAGCGACTTTAATTACCTGAAGGCTTAATAAATCGTTCTTTAATATCTCTTCCTTAACTTTAATCTAACTTCCTAAAGTTGGAGGGAAAGTATTAGATATCCTGTGAATTGGGGTTGTGAGCTGACTTCATTTTATTAGGTTTTGAGTTTTACGGTTTTATATTAACGATGTGATTGGGTGTAGGGATAAGTATGAGGAAGGTGGCGTAGAGAGAATGCAATAAGCTCAAATAATCGATTGTTAGTTCGTACTTGTTCCTATAATACAATGTTTAAGGACCAAAAGACAAGATGCAAAAGGTGCCACACCAAATATTATAAACCTATCATTCATATTCCACTTATCATACAACTTGAATTATCTTTCCTATATAAACTTATCATATTTATATCAATAAAATATTCTATTTCTACTTTATTTTTAATGTGATTATATAAAGTAAATATTCTTACGCAATCATATTTATCTTCTGACATATACCCTCATCAATCGTGGTCGAACTATTACAGTTCCTTATTCTTTCTACGTGACTCGTACTACCATATCACACGGAAATGTCTAGAGCCCCTTATCTTTTTAAACGTATTTTTAGAATTACGTGATGGTGTATGCATAGGTTTTTACGTCTATTGACATGCCATATCGTCTAAACGTCATAGGATGATCGATTTTTGTTTTCCATAGAACTTGTTTCACTGTCATTACAAACTACTACTGGAGCGCAGATAGACAACTACCAAGTTCTGACTTGCTTGGGAGGATTTTGCAAGTGTTTCTATTTCAAGTAAAGGCCCAAATATTATGGATGATGAAACAGATAATCAAATAATTCTGACATATGCTCGTTTATCAACCTACAAATAAAGCTGGATCACATACTTTATTTTTCCCTTTTCTTTTTCCCTTAACATACTTCACTTCTATCGTATAAAAGTAAACGATAACGTAAAAGTTTAGTTAGTAATGACTCTTGTTTCTTTTAAAAGACGCTAAAATAAAAAGATATATTGCGATATTGCGGTTGCAGTTAGTCTTTGCTTTAGGAGGACGACCTCCTAGGCAGGTTCTTGAGTTTTTGGAACTCGCAGACCGTGAATAGCAAGGATTACACTGTAAACAGGTGTTATCATACTGGCTGGCTGGTCTTGGCCATAAATCCTATAAGTGGTATAAAAAATACGTTTGAACAAAGAATATAGCGGTTCTCGTACGTAATGTTAATAAAAAGGTAGTAGCAAATTAAAACTATACTGATTAGCATATTGAAAATAAAGAATCTGACTCCTGGTTCATCTTTGAATTGCGCTCTGACCTACACTCTAAACTACCACGCACTGAACCATCACGTTCTGAACCACCCGGAAATAGCAGAAAACGAGAATTTTTACAAATTATTTAAAACTTACGAAACTGAAGCATACAAGTTGCCTGAAACAAGGCTCGCAAAAATCGAGACTCATCTTCACGAGATCACCGATGTTCATACTTTACAGATAAAAGCAGGAACAGGATTCCTTCCCAGTGGTCCATTTGAGACTCAAAATAGGTATACAACTGTTCAAATGAGACTCGTTTTTAAAAAAGTCTGTGGTATCATTTGTGATGATTGTGATTCATGTTAAATTGTGGAAGGCTAGGTGACATCATTGAATAGATTCTTTTCATTTGGGCCTTTGCTATGGTATGTATAAGTATATCGATTGAGGGAATGCGGCAAAGAGCAAAAGCATGAGACTTACAATCAAAAATATCAAATAAACGGTTAAGTAGGGTGCGTGTATAATTAGTCTTGAATTTATGAGTACGACGCGTTTGACGAAAAAGCAAGAAGCTGGTATTTGTTGAACGAAAATTCATCATCATGAGTAGTGCTTGTGTCAGGTGGCTATTTTTAAACAGCACGTATAATGAGAGACAGTGCTCACATTGTGCTAGAAGATGTAGAATTTCCTACTTGGGTTAGAAGACCTTTATGGCCTGTACAATGGCCTGATAAAAACACATTGATCACCAACCGATGTTGATTGTTTATAAACCCGACAATTGCTTTTACAATGGAACATAGTTTATAACGCGCAATTAATCTATACCTGCTCCCCCTTTAAGAAAGGGTTCAGTGTAACAAAGGGGGGACTTTCATGTTGTCTAATAAACCCTTGTTGTCAAAACCTAGGAATCCGAAAGCATTCTGTTTTTTATGTAGCGTATACTACCGCATATCACAAGCGTGGCTTTTTATAGCAGATTGCAAGCCAACCATTTAATTCATCAAATCAGATAATGAGAACATGGTTTATTATAGCTTTAATAGGTGATGTTAGACATCGAGTGAATTGATTACCTTGTTGCAGCACTTCAAAACAAAATAAATGCGTGACAATTGTTTGTGCAACCCAAACTTAAAAATTCCAGTGCAACAAGTGTTTAGAGACAAGATCCATCAAAAACGAATACAAAGAGGGAAATAATGAACTAAATTTTCTGTTTAGTTTAAAAAATAGCTAAAGTGTTCTCTCCTCTCTATCTCTCTTTCTATCTCTCTTTCTTTCTCTCCCTCTCTCCTCCCCTTTTTCACTCCTCTCATTCAGACAAGAAAAAAAAGAGATGGCCATGCAACATGAGAAAACTGTTACGAGTAATGACATGGGGCCGTTAATTCACTCGACTAGTTTAGATAGTAATATATTGGCCCCGAAGAAATCAGGAATGGACGAAGTGAGTTTATATCCACTAGAAATCACACAATCCAATCCATTACCCAGCTCAAGGGAGGATACGAATTTTGTCATCAATCCACGATACACCGTCACCCCCGATTTGGGTTTACTAACCTTGGAAGAAGAAACGAACCTAGAGGAGGTTATTGTGGATCGTATGTATGCTCGTCGTACATCCAGAAGAGTCATGTCGGACGATGAAGACGACGAGAATAGAGTAACCATTGGCACACGAGTTGGGGAAGGACATCGAAATTATAAACTCATGTGAGTCTATTTAGCTTATGCAAGGAAAAGAAAGTTTTAACCTTTTTGTATTACATAGGTACGATATGTTGACAGGTATTCGAACAGCTGTGGGTCGAGTATCAGCTAAAATTGAAAGGGAACTCTGTGAAGAAGATTTCACTGCAGCCCATAAACTAGTCTTTGACGAGTAAGTGCTTTCATTGGAAGTAGTTTTTCCTGTAACTAATATCTATAGAAAAGGAGTGGAAACGAACTAACACCGGGTGTGATGTACGATTTTAAATTCAAAGATTATTGTCCCTGGGTATTTAGACATCTTCGACAATCCTTTCATATCGATGCTGCAGACTACATGATGTCGTTGACCAACAAGTATATTCTTTCCGAATTAGGCTCTCCCGGTAAAAGTGGCAGCTTTTTTTATTATTCCAAAGATTATCGATTTATCATCAAAACCATACCCAAATCAGAACACAGATTCATGCGAAAGATCTTACCGCATTATTACGAGGTAATCAGAAAAGAAAGTATCCGTTATATTTCGAAATTAACCACGCCTCCCCATGATAATAATTAGCATGTAAAGAATCAGCCACATACGTTGTTGTGTCGTTATTATGGCTTGCATCGCATCAAATTACCTCATGGACCCAAAATTCGCTTCGTTGTCATGGGAAACGTATTCCCCAGTGACAAGGACGTGCACGCGACCTATGATCTGAAAGGATCTACACAGGGTCGTCGTACCACAGCAAAAGAAATCGCACGTAATCCTCAAGCTGTGCTTAAAGATTTGAATTGGATGGAGGCTGCCTGTTTATTAGAATTGGGGCCTGAAAAAAAGAAGGATTTTATCGAACAGTTGCACCGGGATGTTGAGGTAAGAAATATAATCTGTATATCTTGTATGTGTGTCGATACTGATGCTTTAGGGGTGAACGACATGTAGTTGTTGATCAAGTTAAACATCATGGATTATAGTCTGTTAGTGGGTGTGCACGAGCTTAATGTGGGAAATTCAAAACATATACGAGATCAGTTGGTCATTTGTGTAAGATCCCGACATGTATGTATAGTGACGATGATGATTAACATGTCTGTGTACAAAATAGGCTCATTCAGAAACAATAGAACGCGTGATGAAACGAGACAGTCGGATTGAAGTAAGAAAATCGATTAAATTTGAAGGGCCTATACAATTAGATGCATCGCAAGTGCTAACAGTAGGACCACCTGGGTAAAAATAAAAAATAAAATGTAACGCGCATATGATCATTGATTGACATATTTGAATTTAGTCGTAGGAAGTGTAAATTCTATGCAGATCGTGGAGGATTTACGTCAACAGATGGTGGCGATAATGAAACGAATACGCTCTACTTTTTGGGTATCATTGATATCTTGACACCGTACAACTTAAAAAAGAAGGCCGAGCATTTGGTCAAGGGATTAGTTCAGGACAAGGTAAATAAGCACATGTTTCATAAAAATACAAAAAAAAAAAGGCACAAACATAACCACACATATTCATCCTTGGATGGAATAGGCAACAATTTCAGCAGTCAAACCAATGAAATATGGTATTCGTTTCGCTGAATTTATAGAGTCTAATGTAGGCGTAATCAACGAAAAACAATAGAGAGGCGCACACACTGTCAGAATGTAATAACTTATTTTTAGATAAAGATTTCTTGTCCCTAAAAATTGCTTGGAACCCGAGTTAAAATAACTTGTATTTTTTTTTGTATTTTTTTTTTTTTTTTTACTTATTTAACTACAACATTCATTCTTACTCTTATTAAATATACACACATACCATGCCTCGAACTACGTTTTCTTGTCGTTGGTCCAGTTGCCAATTGAATTTTGGAGATCCAGAAGATCTCTTTACACATTTATCAGATGATCACATTGGTCGAAAGGCGACCAACAACCTTTGCTTACAATGTCAATGGAACGGTTGCGGCACCGTTGCAGCCAAACGAGATCATCTTGCTAGTCATTTGCGAGTTCATTTACCCTTAAAACGTAAACACCTTTTCACCTTCTTTTCTATTGTCAAGTTGCTTGGAGACTAACTTTTTCTTTTTTTCTTTAGCTCACCAGTGCACAGTAAAGTCGACAGTTTACTCCGAGAAAAAAAAGTAATAAGCAACTAACTAGTTTATCGTAAAAAGCTTTGTAGTAAAGGGTTTAAAAGACCTCAAGATTTAAAAAAACATGAGCGTATCCACACAGTAGAGCATCAAGGTTTTTTTTTTTTTTTTTTTTTTTTTTTTTGCATGATTTTTTATTGGAGGGGTTACTAACTGAATGAATTCTAGCCTCTTTACTAAGTAATCAACCCGGCTATAAACCCGTACGTAGAAGAAGAAAAGCAACTACAGTGAATGTTACAGTAACACCACATGCACCCAAGAAAGGTATGCTGTGAATAATCATGATTTGTACTCTTTATTAAAACAAATTTAGTAGAGACTTCAGAGTCAGACTTGTCCTCCTACAGTCCTAGTTTTTCATTAGGCGAGTCATCTCAGCAACCTTATTATGAAAACTACTCGCAGGATCCTTTGCAAGAGCTTATTGACGATGTCCTACAAAACCAATCTTCTCCTAGTTACGACACTGGTAAAGTTTATATTTTTTATAAAAGTCTTGGCAGAAATACCAAGGAATTTATACAGTTTTTTTTTTTTTTTTTTTTTTTTTTTTTTTTTGTAGATATGATGGATCGACTAGATTCGATTGCACCTTTACTTCAGTACAATGACTGGTCTTTACCTTGCGAACCTGAAGCGATTCCACAACTTCAAAATTGGTTAGAACAACTCTCTGCTAATATCCAAACGGAAGACGATAACATTTATCCTGAGCTCCTCACAACGACAAAACCCGTGCTTTTTCAACAAGATTTACTCTCTTCAGAGGACTATGATTTGTATCCTAAATTAACCAACCAAAATCTATGTACTACTTCATCCGATAAACAAAACTCTGCTTCTGAGTCTTCTTACGTTCATACGCCACCCCATTCCTCTTCTTCTCCTCTTAACTTGAAGCCTCAGTTTTGGTCGCCTGGGTATATCACTTCTCCTAGCTATATCACCTCACCTGCTCATGTCGTATCTGGTAATAATGAGGCTTCTTCTGGATACATTCCCTCTCCTCCAGCTAATGTCCCTCCTCCTCTACCTCCTCGTCCTACCAACAGAAGTCTAGACGACTCGATGTTTGTCAATTATGCCGAGTTTACACAACCCGAGTTTACACAACCCGAGTATACACGGCCTGAATTTCAGTCGATCGAGTATGCTTATACACCCTCTGAAGCCATTGATTTTGATACACCTACGCAGTACGAGCAAGTGGAACCCAATCTTGTATTTGAAACTGCTAAAAGAGAAGAGGAAGAAACTCCACAACCTGTGTTGAGTACAACGGGTACCTTTAACCAAAAAAAGGAGCTGGTACAAATGATGAATTTGTTCTCTTCGCCTCATAGTGATATTGTTTATAAAAAACAAGAAACCATTACTACTACTACTACTGCTGGCAGCGTATATACCACGGAAGGTGAGGAAGAAGAAGAGGAAGAGGAAGAAGAAAAATGCCCCTATGCAGATTTGGTGGGACAAATCCAAAATATGAAGATTGATGAGGATGCGATTCGAAAACGTCATGCGCTTTTGGTAGATACATTAACTAAACGCATTGCACAAGGAACAGGAAACGTGTGAAGGATTATATAACAAAACTTTAGTACCAATGGAAACTCGCGTGGTACAAGGGCATGTACTTTCCTCTTTTCTTTTTTTCTTTTTTTTTTTTTTTTTTTTTTTTTTTTTAATAAAACTCTCTTTATATTTATTTATTTTCTTTTCCCATTCGTATATAAAAATGACGACAAAGCAAGATTTATTAACAAGTGTGGAAAATGTGTTTCGAGTGACCAATGAACAATTAACTCAATTGGTGGGAGGGTTTAACGAAGAAATGAAGGCAGGTTTAAATATCACCAATCGAGCTACCAAAGGCAGCGAATTAAAGATGATTCCGTCCTATGTTACAGGTACCTTCTCACTTTTTTTTTCTCACACACACACAAAGTCCCATGCCTGAACATCTCTCTTTCTTTCTCTACAAAAAATATAGGCTATCCTACAGGCAATGAAAAGGGCACGTACTTGGCGCTTGAAATCAGTGGTGTAGATATCTATGTATGTCAAGTCAAGTTAAAGGGAGAAGGAGGTAAACTTGCCATCAACCAATACCAATACAAGATCCCGGACAATTTAACGGCAGGTGATGATATCGGTGTCTTGATTGACTATGTTGCTGATTGTGTGTCTGATTTCCAACAACGAGTGGGTGCCCAACATCAACATATTTATCCCATGGCTATCAGTATTGGATTTGCCGTGTTACAGACCAGTTTAAATCGTGGCATCATTATTGCCCTCGAACATGGTTTCGAGTTCCCCAATGTCATTGGTTGTGATGCTGTGGATCTTTTTGACTCGAGATTTAGAGAAAAGGGACTGGCTGTGAAGATCGTTGCTATGGCCAACGATGGTGTATGTACATTGTTAGCACATGCCTATCAGCATCCTTCAACGCGTATCGGTGTGATTCATAGTGCAGGTACAAATTGTGCTTATTACGATAAAGTGGCCAATATTGGCCAATTCAGGCAGGAAAGTCAAGCTGCTGCTGCTCAGACGGACATGATTATCAATACGGAATGGTGCAATTTTGGCTCGAAACATTTACCAAGGACCACCTTTGATGATGAATTAGATGCTCAATCAAATAACCCGGGCATTCATCACTTTGAAAAGATGACAACGGGTATGTACTTGGGAGAGATCACAAGACAAGTACTTGTTTATTTGATGGATCAGAATGTCTTTACATTTGAAGTGGATGAAGACGAAGATGAATGTTTATTATTGGTTCCTTATCAATTCGACACCAGTTACATGTACGTTTGTGAAGCGGATAAGGACGATTTAGAGGACACACGATTGGTGTTGGAGGATATGTGTCGTGTGACTGAAACCTCTTTGGAAGACAGAAAGATTGTTAAAAAAGTGTGTGAATGGGTAGGTCATCGTGCTGCCCTGTTGCTCGGTGCCAGTATTGCTAGTGTGGTTAAATATATGGTGGAAGATGGAATCGGTATAGACGACGCACAAGGCTTTGCCATTGGTAAAGAAGAAGGGTTTTTGTTTTTTAATTTATTATAAACACTCACACAAAAACATCTTTATTTTATAAATTATAGCCATTAGTGGCGATGTGTATAAGGACTACCCTTCGTTCCATCCTCGTGTATGTGAAGCTATCAAGGCATTAATTCCTCAAGAAGTGGCATCCAAATTATCGGTTGGTATTGTTCAGCATTCTCGTATTGTAGGTGCGGCCATTGTCGCCATGATGGCAGAAAAAATGGACCAACAAGATACCGTCATGTCATGAATAAAATACATGTGCACCTTTCTCAACCCCACAAAAGTAGAAGAGGAAGGGGATCAAAAGGTGGAGGGTGATGAGAGGAGATGGGTGGGGATACTTAGATATAGGCTACTGGGTCAACACGTTGTAATTATGATGATGTTCTGACATGCTTTTATATTCTTTTTGGAATGATACTAAGCTTGCTTGTTTGTATTACGAACGTGTAGTCGAAAAACATAGTAGCTGATAATGTATAGTCAGAAACAGTGCGAGAAAAGTCAATAAGAGCAATATTGTTTACACCATCTATATCTCGATTGAAGATTTGCCCGATTTTATGGGTTTGCATACTTCTCAACTTTATAGGCTCTTGCGTGCCTGATTTATTGTCCTTGGGTTTTTCATACCCGTCGCATTGTTCATTATAGTCTACATAGCTGTTTAAGTTATTAATGATCATCAAGTATTTTTTCCAGGCTTGGCCTTTTTTTATTGCTTTAATCTCCGTTCTTTTGCCACAGAGAGATCATTTTGACCATCAGGTTGCATTTTCTTTTCTTTTTTTATTTAATAAAGGACTCGTAAGAAAACTAGATCATGGATATGAGTTCTTGCTCTCTTAAACGTTAAAGCAAGAAAACGTAATTTCTCTCGGGATAAGGTAAAGCTGAAAATGATGTAAACAATCGGAACACTTTTTCATTCATATGATGATATTTTTTTCATTACTTTACCTATCTATAAATCATCATCCTCTTCTCATCCACATTGTGCTCATAAGTATTGCCGCTATAACAAATATCGGAATGAGACGCCAGTCTTATCTTTAGCGGTTAAATTTTGCACTAATAATCCCATGAAGTCTAGAACAAGTTCATATATTTATATGGACGTGGACTTTTTTTTTTTTTTTCAGGTGTAGAAATGTATAATTTAAATGGGTGGAGTAAAAATGGTGAGCTGACAGCCCATATGAGGTTTTTTTTTTTTTTACAGTTCGAAATATACTTTTATTTTTTGTCCTTTTGTTTTATATATAATCTAAATAATGTATATTTTGTGTGTGTGTGTGTGTTTTACTTATTATTTGGGAGTAGGAGCACCTCTGCCTTTACCAGGTTGATTATTATTCACACGAGATGGACCATTGTTGGGTCCTCCGTTAGCACCTCCTCCACCACGACGATTATTATTATTATTATTATTGTTGGTATTTGGTCTACGATCATTATAAGATTGCTGGGGACGTCCATAATTATTTCTAGGACCGCTATTAAAGCGACGTTCTTCAGCAAGCACAATATAGGAACCAACAGACACTCTATTTTGAGCCAAAGCCTTTTGTGCAGATTCCAATTGTTCAAATTCTAAAAATCCACAGTTACGACTACGTGAAATATTGCATGATTTGACAGGACCAATCTTATTGAAGGCTTCTGCCAATTGTTCTTCTGTAATAGCGTCTGTCACGTTCTTGACAAAAATGTGAGTAGTTTCTATTATTATTATTATTATTGCTATTTAGTAAGTTCGTCTTTCTTTGTGTTTGTGTGTGTGTAAAAACAGCTTTTTTTTTTTTTACCTTTTTTAGGCCCATTTTGTGCTTGAGACTTTTGATGTTGTTGATGTTGCTGTTGTTGTTGTTGTTGTTGTTGTTGTTGAGGAGCTTTCTCGGGGTTGTTGGTATTGGTAGAGGGGGTAACAGGTGCTTCTACGGTAGCAACGGTAGGAAGGGGAGATGGTGCAGCAGGTGTGGGTGTTACTGTGCCTGTAACAGGAGACGCAGGTGGGGGTGCAGCAGCAGCAGCAGCGGTCAAAGCAGCCCAAGAGGTAGGTGCTGTGGGGGCGGTGGTGGTGGGAGGGGTAGCAGTACCGTTGGTAGCAGCAGCGGCAGCAGCAGCGGCAGCGGCAGCCTTATGCTCCTTTCTTTGTTGATCCTTCTTTCCCTTGTCTGCCTTTGAAGACTTTTTCTTTTCTTCGACGACACCTTCCTCCTTCTTGTTATGATCGAGGCTAGGTTTTGCTTCCTTTTCTTTCTTTGCCAATTCCTCTTTCTTGGCTTGTTCTTCCTCTTTTCTGGCATTTTCTTCCTCTAACTTTTTAGCAGCAGTTGCAGCGGCAGCGGCAGCAGCAGCAGCAGCCTCTTGCTCCTTTCTTAAATGTTCTTGTTTTTTGATCAAAGCTTCCTCTTGTTTCTTTAATTCCTCTTCCTCTCTCTTCTTTCTCTCCTCCTCTTCCTTCTTTAATGCTTCTTGTTTTCTTTCCTCCTCCTCTTTTAATTGATCTAAACGAAGTTGTTCGAGTTTACGTTCCTCTTCCACTTGTTGGTGATTGACTGTAGGCATATCAATGACAAGAGTCTCCGTATTGTGTTTCGTGTCGTCTTCACAGGTATAATAATCAATCTCAACCTCGTCTTTAAGGAAACGAAAGATATCATTCAAGATATAGTAGCCGTTGGGTTGAGTGGCTAAAAAGAAGGTTTGACTGAATTTTTGAGATGGACCGTTGCCGTTACACATTTCACCCAGGACTTGAACGAGGATGCCATTATCGGCAGAACCTTGACTATCCACTTGGGTCACCAGAACTTTACAATCTTCAAAATGACAAGCTTCAATCTTTTTGCGAATTTCCTATATTTACGGAGAAGTGAATGAGTTATTTTGAAAAAGGGGGGGGGGCACTAGCCATGAACTTACTTCTTTGCCCTTCACATTGACGGGGTCGGTGCCTTCATCGCCTCTAACAAAGATGGAATCATCACTGTAAAAGGCATGAAGTCTGTAAGGTTTCTTGTGTAAAAATGTATAATACTCGCGAACAAAGATGAATCCAACATCTTGTAAATCAAGTGAATTAGGAGCAGCCATTTTTTTTTATTTTAATTTTTTTTAATGAAACGTTACAACTAAAAGAAAAAAAAAATATCTGCAAAACAAAAAAACAAAAAATACGCGTGTTTAAAAATGTGTAGACGAACGGAGGTTTAAAATTTTTCGAGTCGAATGGCATCTCTTGGTAAATGGTGAAAGGCAGTAGGGTTAGGTGTGGGTGCGGATAAACGTAAAGGGGGTTGCGTACGCTCTGTTAAAAGTCGACCTTCAACCATACGTGATGTCACCGAAATCATGGAGGGTGGGGGATCTTGACGTCGTGGTTCCACATCACTCGTGGTCCCCAAACTCAAGTTGGGAAACACAAGCGGTAATAAGCTTGTTTCTCGTGAATTCTCATGCGTGTCTTGTGTACTTCCGTTAAAAATAGTAGACGCAAATTGGGCTACACGGTTACGTATACTTCTTGCCAATGAGACTTGTCTTGCCACTATATGTATATCATTTATATTTAGTCATAAATTTTCACTGCCAGTTATTTTATCAATTATATTTACATGAAAGTGTAGATACAGAGGAAATCGTGGTTTGACTAGATGCTTGTGTTTCTGTAGGAGACCTCTCTTCATCTTCTTCATCCTGATCTTCCTCATCAGTTGCATGGACTGTCCCCAAAGTTCTATTTGTTAAGCTTCGTGTGGCCATCAAACTCGGACTATGTGTCAATCCCACCGACCAATAGTTCGAGGAAATACGTCGATCTCCCGCTCCAAAGGAAGAAGGATTATCCTGTGGTAGTAATAAGGTTGCATCGATATGAGCCAATGATTGTCTGGTATGCCAATCCATGGTAGTCTGATACAATCTAATGACAGCATCCAAAGTACATTCGGTCGAGCACAGATTAAATCGAATGGGTATTTGTAATCGATTATTACATAAACGAGCAAGATAACCAATTTGGAATCTCGAATCTGTATACCATTGAGTACAATAATCGCATTGACGTGCTTCCTCCAACGTCATGATTTGAATCATGTGGGGGACGACAGTGGCTGGTAAAACACGCTTGATAAATTGATAACATTGCTCGGGAGTTTGATCTAATCGAATTCCTTCTAATAAACTAGGATGGGATTGTGTTAGATAGGATCGTAAAGTGAGTTCACGTAAGGAGGTCACGTTTGTTAATAAGCGTTGCGTTTCTACATGAATTTCTTCTTGTTCTTCTGTCACAGGCGGTTCTTCCTCCAAAGTATGAACTTCATCTTCGTCAATCTCAGAAAGCATATTGGGCATGGGATTATCTGCACGTTTGAATTTGGGATGGTTGCAGACAAGAACCCGATGAGGCATTAATGCTTGACGTAGAGCTGCTTTGGCAGAAAAAGGAGATGGATTGGATTGTAGGATCGAATACATGGTTGCCATGGAAATGACCTGTACACTCTCGGGATTCTCGGGTTCATCACCTAGATCGCAAAGAATACCATCCACATGTTCTACGGTTGGATTTTCATAAAATAATAAGGTACGTAAGGAGCCACCGTAAGGATGATGATCCAAGCAAGCTTTTTCTTTCAGATAAGGACAAGGTGGGTTAGACAAGGTCTGGAAAACAGCGTGGGGAACCGCTAAATCCACATGAATATCGACTTCTTGTCGCGGAGCTAGAGCCAATACGGAAGGGGGCATGTATTTTAACAAGTTGCGTCGAATATCTAGTTTTTGAAGTTCCAACATGTGTAAAAAGAGAAAGGGTGGTAATACTTCAATTCTATTTTGAACAAGGCCTAGCTTGACAAGATGCACCAGTTGAGATAGACTAGAAGGAAGTGAAGATAATCCATTGTCGTTGAGGTTTAACCACTGCAATTGTGTCAAGAGTCCAATTTCGGGTGGAAGATCTGTCAACCGATTGATGGCTAGGTTTAAACGTCGCAAATCGGGACATCGTGTAGAGAGTTGCTGGAAAAATTTAGAGGAACAGCGTGAGAGTTGACAGGTATGTAAATCCAGACTGACGAGCTTTTCGTACCCCACGGATAAAAACTTGGGTGATAAGTGACCTAGTTTATTGCCGGAGAGATGGAAGTGAGTTAATGCGGCAGGGGGTTTATGGAGTAAAGTGAGTGGAATTTGTGTAAATGCATTAAATGCCAAGTTCAGTGTGTGTAACGTAGGCGGAAAATCATAGTTGGCAGGCAAAGTTTTGATTGAGTTTTTTTGCATCATGAGCACTTCAAGCCGAGTCAGGTAAAAAATCACTTGTGGGAACTCTAAAGTATTATGATAAGAATTGTATACAGAGATTGTTAATGTGATTTTGTTGTTTTTTACTTGAAATATTATTATTCTCCAAATCCAGCCCACGTAAATGATGACAACAGACGATATCCAAGGGCAGTTCCGACAATTGATTATTACTGAGATTCAACCATTGCAGACTACTTAATTGAGACAGGATGTCATGACCGATGGATTGTAATTGATTATTGGCTAAAGAAAGACACGTCAGATTCTTGAGAACGGTGATCTCGACAGGAAATTTGGAGAAATTGTTTTCTCGTAACGATAATTCGGTCAAATGGAGTTTTAATTGGGCCAAGGCTTTGGCATATATGGTCAATGAATCTAACCTGTTTCTGCGAAGTAAAAGTTGTTGTACGCCCGGTGCATTTTGTTTATTGCGGTTGAAAAATGTGGTGCGTGGTTGAAATAAGTTGGAAGGTAGACTTTTCAAATGTGCTTTTAATTTTTTTTTTTTTTTTTTTTTTTTTACATCATGCTTTATGTGTAGTCGCACCATATACTTACTAGGATGAACTGTCAGACAAGTCTAACTTTGTATGGATTGTTGGACTATGTAATGTCATATTTTAAAGGAAAAGAAAGAAACCCTACATTGACAGTTTAGACAAAAAAAAAAAAAGAGCCGGGTTTAAAAATAACTTTGTTTGTTTACAGAAAGTAAACAAACATTTACAGTTTTAATTAAAATATTTTTTATGATGACAAGGTTATTTGAAATAAGAAAAAGTTTATTACGGATTGACTTTTTATTATGCATGTCTACTACAATTGAGAGAGAATGGGGGGTAGCATACGTCTAAAACATAATGTGGACGCTTTTTATTATTATTATTATTATTCTACTAGCTTTGATCTTGCGAAATTGGCCATTTCTTCTATTGTTCCAGGACTGATGTAACGCAGTAAATCCACCGTACAGCTATTATCGCTGAAATCTACATAATAACTCTTTAGATGACTTTTTTCTTCCTTCATTAGAAACACGTTACCATGGGTATCCTGGAAATCACATGCACAGGTTTGAAGCAACTTGTAATCGAACGGACAATGTTCTCCGCGATTCTCTGCATAGCCAACCTCATTCAAAAACAATATTTCCTTTCTCTTTAGAAACATGGCTGTTGCTAAAGTCTGTACTGCCGATGCAGTCCACCTAAATTATCCATAAATTATTAATAACCTACCCATTGGGATCCCCCTCAAAAAAAGCCACACAAACACCTGGACACACACAGCTTACCTCTCATAAAAGAAACCACCTACGAAGTCCAAATAATTAAAGTACAATTGATACGCATCTGATCTAATAAAAGCCGTTTCGACTATCTGAAAAGCCGACGATATATGACAGAAATTATATTCCAAGTTCGAGTTGATGAGCCAAGGCATGACGGTACTATCTGTGGGTCGAATGACGGGAGAATATTGTCTCGAGAATTGAACGGTGGCAGGCCATAAACTAGACATACTGGCTGGATTTTCTCGGTAGGTCAAAGCAAACCCTATTTTTTTCCCACTGGCAGAGAGTCGTCTAAAAGGGTCTTCCATTTGACAAGAGAATGTGGTGCCTGGTTCTACGTGCCATACGTAATCCACAGTGTCGAATAACGGATGATGAATGAATAATCCTGACTGGTACCTTTTTTTTTAAAAAAACACACTGCTTATGAGCACTTTATGAGTTAAACAAAAAAAAAAGATACAAACCGTTGAAGTTGATGAAAGTATTGGCTGTTTGCATGATCAATATGGTAATGCAGCATACGTTTCATGGCATTATCCGCACGATCTGAATCTATCCAATAAGGAAATGACCAAGCTTCTAAATCAATTTGACCAAAATAAATACGTGTGGTAGGGGAAGCCATGCGAACATAATTCTTGAATGACGGTGTGAATTTCTGACTGTTGAGAATGATCCAAGGATAGGTGCTATTGGCCATCCTATCTTGTACACTACGTATGGATTCTCTAGCCTTTTGTAACTGTGTGTTTTCTACAACCATGTAAAAGGCTCCTCTGATATCGCCTTCTGCCCAGTGGTGATCTTCCATCCTCAGGTCAGTTTGGGAGGAGATATCTTCTGTGTCAAACAGATAGTGTACATGTTGACTTTCCTTGCTTTTTATCGGTGAAGGTAGTGGGCGTTTCAGTCCACATAATTGGTTGAGATCAAAGGGTTCGACGCTATTTGATTTATGAAGAAGATAGAATATCAACACAAGAGCTACAGCAGATACAATGACTGCTGGTGTACGCGTCCAACGATTGAACATGTTTTATGAAAGAAAGAGAGAGAGAGAGAGAAATGCAAGGGTTGTTATTTTTTCTTTTTATACAGAAAAAACGAAGAATGTTGTTTTATTAAACCAAAATAAATATGTGCAAACAACTGGAAATGATTTATTTTTTAATCAATGTCCATGGGATCGTCTTCTTGTTTGTCGTGTGTGGGTGTATTTGGTGGTGATAAAGGTAATAAGGTATTATTAGGTTGATATAAAATCAATTGACCAGTCTGAGCAGCCTCATAAGAGGATCTTTTGTGTTATAGTTAGCATAAAAAAAATAATTAAGAGTATGAAGTAACGTACGGTGGAGGTGATTTTTTGTGGAGAACGAATCCGGGTATGGAATACTTTGTTTCACCTGTTCTTTGCTCCATGGGTAAGATGGTGCCATTAAAATCCAGCATATCAATACGTGCATGACGATCATAATTACGTTGTGTGTCGATTCGATCTTTGGGCGGTGTAACATAGCCCCTCGTGTCCATTGCAATAGGAGTATCTATTTATTTTTGTCAGCTACTTTTTTTATCGGCTAAATAAAAGAATTTTACCAGTTTTGTAAAGTGGTGAAGGTGGTGGAGAAGATATTAATCGTTTTTTAAGGTAATTAGATTCGAAATCATCCTCAGATCTGGGTCTCTTTTTATTATTAAAGTTTGTAGGTGTCAATAAGGGCAAGACTTGCATTTTTGTGTGGTGCTGTAAAGTGTAAAGAAAGAGAAGGAAAGAGAAATTTATGAAAAGGGAGTGTATTAGACTTTTTTTTTTTTTACTCATCGGTCTTTGAAAAAATATCTCGAACTTTCCTGCAGCGGATAGAAAAAAAAAAAAAAAAAAAAAAAGCCCTTGGATTAAAAAGAGTGGTTCTGTTTAACATTTGGCGTACTCAACCGATATCAAAAAGTAAAAAATAAATAAAAAGGGAGGGAAAACATGACATGTATAAATAGGGCATTATATAGTAGAATAATTAAACATGAGATAATTTTTTTGTTTTTTTTTTGTGTTAGCTACAAGGTATCATCTAAAGTGGTGGTGGAGGAAGAGGAAGACAGGTCAAAATCATGAATTTCCATTACAGTTTTCCCTTCTTCTATTGAAGTATCCGATCTTTGTCTTTGCATCAAGACAACGGCTTTGGTATCATTAAATTGGATTTTCCAAACGATTTTGGAAGGTTGAGTAAAGTTACGTAAGAGTCTACCACGCTTAATATCCCATAACTTGACTTTACCATCATTAGCAGCACTCAATATATGTTGATCATCAAACTGAAGGCAGGTGATTGAATTATCATGCGCCGAGAATTGTTGTATGCATTGGAATGTTTCTGTATCCCAAACACGCAGACAACCGTCTGCTCCACCACTCACAAGAGTTGTACCTGAGAGTTGTAATTGACCTACCAAGGAGGTGTGTCCATGCAATGTTGATAAACATTCACCAGTTTCCACTGACCATATACGAATATGAGCATCCATTGACCCTGTGGCAATAATCCGTCCATTTGTCACGATGGTATAGATTTGTGATACATGCCCAATCAACACATGTTTACATTGTCCTGTTTTTAAATCCCAAATACGGGCCGTTGAATCATACGATCCAGATACTGCCATATCTTCATGTATGTCTACGCACCGCACACTCGCTTGGTGGCCTAGCAACACATGCAGCAAAACTCCACGTTTGATATCCCATACTCGCAATGTAGTGTCCCTGGATCCAGTAATAGCAATACGTTTATCCCTTATTTTCAAACA
Organism: Mucor saturninus; assembly: GCA_016758985.1. Taxonomy (NCBI): domain Eukaryota; kingdom Fungi; phylum Mucoromycota; class Mucoromycetes; order Mucorales; family Mucoraceae; genus Mucor; species Mucor saturninus. Next base: position 37,121 of record JAEPRD010000094.1, read on the forward strand.
TCTTACAGTCGAAGTATGACCACGAAGTACATGGCGCAATTTACCACGATTCAGATCCCACACCCTAACATCACTAAAGGGGGAAGGGTGTTAGTTCTTTTACCATCATACGCACTTCTTTTTTTTTTTGATTTTATTACCGATCACAGCCGCCAGACAGCAGGATACGTTCGGGGTCTGCTTCAGTGCCACCTATGAATTGTAATGCCCAAACACCTCCTTCATGACCTTCCAGTGTTTTAATCTTTTTACCAGAATTTGTATCAAAGACTTCGATACGATGGTTGTCACAACCCACAACGGTATATTTTTCATCAAACTGCAGTGAAGTGACTAGACCATGGGAAAAGCCACCATCCACAGTAGTGACTTTACCGCCACCATTCCAGGCACAAGCAATAGAATATTTACGTTTGAAGAAATCTCGATAAGAAAGGGTGACAGGTGGAGCATGATAGTGATGTGATTTACAGAGACCTCTCCATAAGTTTTCGTCTCGTAGTAAAGCATGCCAATATTTAGAGACACTGTTGGCACGAGCCAAGGAGGAAGGTAGATCCAAGTAGCTCAAGATGTGAAGAGCAATCTCTGGTGGTAATTCTTTAAGAAAATCGACTTTAAGACGAGGTGCAATGAGGCTATTTAAAAAGGTGAGTTGCGAGTTATCACAACTATTGATGATTTCATATAAAAAGTATTGTTTTTGGAGGTCGGTTAGGAGGTGAAAGGAGGTTTTGAGATGAGAAAGTTGATCTTGTTCCGAATGACTAGGACATAACGAAGAAGAGTCTACATTCAGTCGATAAGGTACGGGACTATACGTTGGTGGTGTAGCAGGTGGTGAAAGGTCTTTGGTCATTCTCTACTTTGTATGTGATAAAAGTAATAAAAAAAAAGAGAGAGAGAGAGAGAGAAAAGAAGAAAGAGAGAGAGAGAGGGTAGGGGTTGAAATATATAGGGGGTTTGAATTAATTATTATCACTGTCCTCTTTTTTTGATTGTTGTCATCAGCTGATAATTTAAACTGATTCATCATCAGAAGGGAAGGGGTGGGCAAAAAAAAAAAGGAACTCCTTGTTATTGCAACCAATCACAAGACTTAATTTTATTACAATAGATTTATTTAGTTGAAGAAGGTTCTGCTGGGAGAATGACCAAACAAAGCAACACGGATTTGAGGCAACATCTATTTGTAACATGAGTCTCGTTTATACGTACATCTAAAAAATTATCTTTTTTTTTTTTTACCTCTTCCTTGGCGATATCCAAACGAGCACCGAGAGTGTTATCAACTGTGATCTTACCATTGTGACCGCTCATAACAACACCACCAGCACTAAAAATGCATCAGTTTAGTTTTCTTTTGTTTGTTTATATGAACTGAACGTACCTGGAACTGGCAAGGTATGATTCACTAACGGTGAAATTGGGAGAGAAACCCATGGCTTCCTCGTATTGTCCAGAGATACGTTCGACAGAAGCATTGACGGCATCGGTATCCTCTTCACGACAACGGATTTCGATGTCTTGTTCCATCAAAGCATAAGCACCTTGAAGGATAAGACCATCGAGTAATTCACCGTATTGATCACCATCTTGGGAAATTTGGTGAATAAGACCGTCTGTCTCTTCAAAGAGATCATCAAGCACTTGTTGGCGTTCTTGGAGAATTCGGAGACGAGCCTTGTTGATATGGTTGGATTGTGCACTAACAAAGAACTCCGTGTTTGTTTCATCAAATCAAAGGTTTCATCTTTTCTTTTGGCTACTTACATCTTCTTTTGAACTTCGGCTTGCTTAATCTTGCGCTCAAACACTGCTTCAATATTTAAAGACTCTTGACGAACAATTTTTGCCTATAACAAAAGGAGCGTTAACAAAAAAAAAAAAAGGCGCGTCTCTTTTTTATGTATATAAATGACGTACCTTTTCAATGTTGAATTCTTCATCAGCCTATACATGTTTTTATACAATGCGAGTTTAGAGCGACAATTACAAAACCTTTGTAGTACTATAATAATATACCTTGACTTTAATTTCTCTAGCCTTTTCCAAAGCTTCTTGCTTGATGAAAGCAACCTAAAACAAACAAAAAACGTCAGCACCATCTCGAAGCGGGTTTTTGAATATATTTACCATCTTTTTCATCTCATTGAAGACTTCGTCATCGTTAAGGGGTCTAGCTGTGGACATTTTTATACTACAAAAAAAGCACTCGTGGGTAAACAAAAATAAACGGTTTATAGTAAACTAAACTTACAAGGTATAGACTTTTTTAGTTGTTGTTTAAAAAAAAAAGTAAAAAAAAAAAGATAAAAAAAGGGGGTGAATAGTAAAGTTTTAACAAAAAAAAAAAAAAAAAAAAAAAAGATGACGGCGGACTTTCAGTATGTTAGGATGACGTTGGTTTTTCTTTTCCGTTTCAACAGTATCATTGTCAACCGTATCATTGGCAACCGTATCCTTTTCAACAGAATCGTTGCTTGTCAAAAAAAACACGGTTTCTGGATAAATATAATATCAAAAGGGTAGTATACCTTTGTTTTAACATGTATAATGGTTTCTCCTTAACCAACCCCACACACTCTCTCTTTGCACAACAACAAACGTGACACTTTTGATTATAGTAAAATACAGATGCAAATCAAGTAGAGACACTCCTTTACAATCCAAATCGTATTAGACACCTGACGTCTGTCTGTTGTAGTACAGGCTACAACTGCTAATTCTCCAATCATATTGTTCCCTTCAATAACTTTTTCCTGAGGAGACCACATGGCCAATATCACTAGAAAATAGACCGAATGTACATTGGTCTCGAAGATTCAGTGTAATAGCTTCTCTTTCGCGCGTCTTTGTTCAATTTTCGGCATTAAGCGGCGAATGAAAATACGCATAATAGAGGGGCCCAACAACTCATGAGCTTCCCATCATGTAAGGGAATAGTGTGCAGCATGTAAGTATATATATATAAATATGTAAAAAGACTCTAGATCTCTCACATTATACGTTTACACTTTTAAGCTCGTACGATATCTTCTTTCCCATAATGAAATCAGGTTATGTAATGGGAGCAGCTAACTGTGTACCTTTAATAGATCATTTAATCCCCTGTTATTGGCTGTGTGCATTCTCTCTCTCTCTATCTCTCTCTGTCGGTATATATCACATATTCATCCAAGATTAGTATGGAAAGAGTTGATTTATTGTCTGAATAGGTAAACCACTTTTTTAAACACCACCTCGCTTGACGTTGAAAAAGTTCTTGACGACAAAGACTTGCAAAGCGGCCATGGCCATGATGGCGATACTTTCCATGAATGCAAACCAAAAGATTCTGTCCTGGGTAGAAGCAACCGTAGCGAAGTTTCTGTTTTCTCGTGTACGAAAGTATTTCTGAGTACGTGCAATATTGGTTAAAGACCCTGATAATCTGAACAAGGATTCCTCCATTTCGGTTAAGGTGGCAGGTTGTTCTTTACCCGAAGCATCCTTTTGAAAATTAGGTCGAACTTCATGCTCAACAGAGATTTCGAAATCCACTAGCTTCTCAGCAAAGGTGGACATATCGTTGGAGAAACAAAAGGCGTATTCTCCAGCATGTTGTGCTGTGAATACATAATCACCTTGTCGTTCATGTTCACCGTTTAAGATAGAGGCACCGTTAGGTCCGGTAATGTCGAAATCAATGTCAAAAGAGCCACCTTGTTGAACCTACTCTGACAGAGTTTTAGTTTTCTTTCACTTTTCTTCAATGATTATTTGTATCTCACCGCGAAATAAAATCCAAGCTTCTTTCCCGGTTTGTCTGCCCAACTATAAAAGCAGGCCTTTTCGTTGGCTGCAATGTTGTATGTTAAAGCGGTGGCTTCAGAACCATGAGGATACAAAGCCACTAAAAACAAGCCAACGATCAAATACAATAACGACATTTTTTTTTATTATTATTATTACAGAGAAAAAGAAAAGGTAATAACAAAAAAAAGTTGGCATCTTTTCATTGGGGGAGAACCCTCGTGGAGAGAGGGTCCCGATTTGTGCTTCCGCCCAAAAAAATTGTTTTCTATTTTTTTTTTAAGGCTGAAGTATTAGGGGGCGATAAAGCAGACCTGATAAAATAAAATTGCTGCTCATATCTTTATAATGATGCCTTTTCCTCTTCTCTGAGTTTAATAAGCATGAATGCTGAGAACCGGTTAATCCGCCCTCAAGTGATTCGCCCTGAAGTGATCCAGCCGTCGAGTTCACCTACCCAATAATAAACCCAGTTTCAGCCAAGTAGACCCCGATACAAAGTGAGACCCAATATTTTATAAACAAAGATGTATGCAATGTTCATATGTATTTTTTTGGGAGGAAGGTAAAAAAAAAGGTATGTATGATTTATTTTAATATAGCGTAGAAGAAAATGGCGTATTCTTTTTTTTTTTTTAGTTTGACAAAACAATAGTGACAAAGTCTATAGAAATAAAGTTTAGTACATGGTCCTCTCCATTTGATAGTACAAAAATACTTTACCGACATAGTTAATACGACCGTCTTTACCAACTTCAACTTCCTTCAAGAGTTCGTTGACTTCATCTTCATTCAACTTTTCACCAAGGTTGGTCAAAACTATAACGAAAAATAGTTAGTTTTCTTTTATATTTTCCTCAAATGGACGGTTGTTTGTAGTTACCGTAACGTAATTCACCAGCAGAAATGTAACCGTCACCTTCCTTATCAAAGACTTGGAAACCTTGAATGAACTCCTGAGAAGAACCTGCAGGCTTGAAACCATCAGGTCGCGTGAGAATAGACAAAAAGGTACCAAAATCAATATCGAATTCTAAAACAAGACATGAGTTTCATATGATCTCCTTATTACATGCTATTTTATTACCTTGAGTCTCGGGTACGTTCTTTGACTTTGCGGTTTCCTTGACAAGTTCAGAAACTTCGGCTTGGGTGGGGTTTTGTCCAAGACCTCTCAAAAGGTCACCGAGGTTGACGGAGGAAACAGTGCTGTTACCCTTCTTGTCATATAAAGAAAAAGCTTCCTTCCATTCTACAGTGTCATTGTTAGATGATGGAAAATAAAAATACAGATGAGAAAGAAAAACGTTATATAGTTACCATCGAGTTGTTCTTGTGTAGGCTAAACAATATAGAAACCGTTAGTTCTTCTCTTTATTATTCTCTTTATACCTTGTTATATACATACTGCTTTGCTCATTTTATATTTCTCTTATTTCAGTTAGTAAAAGGGGAGAGTGAAAAGAAGAAGAAGAAAAAAACCTCCCAAATCTTAATCATAACCGGATTTCAAAATATTTTTTAATACAAGCCGTGACGTTTCTTACTGTGTTGCACTACTGATACACTTTGAAAGCATGTTCTATCCTCATCCTCCCTTTTACAGAGCTGCTCTTCTTTCATATGAGCAACTTTCTCTCCATTCCCTCCTCTTTCTCTCTCTCTCTCTCTCTCTCTCTCTCTCTCTCTCTCTTTCCTATGCGTTGTTGATATTGGTCATCTGAGTTGGGATTTGTACGCGATCATTTTTTTTTAAATCAGCCTCACCCCAAAAAATTAATTGTTTTAGCCACACTGCTGTTATTCGGATTAGGTGTAACTTTTTTTCTCATTCAGCAGTTGTCTGCCTTTGTAAATTAAAGTCACTGATATATAAGACATATATATATATATATATATTTAACTTCAAAATATAGCAATATAATGTAAAAACACGCACTATTGAGAGGGTCATAAATCAGGTTACTTTATGATGACTACAGTGAACAATTTTTAACTAAAATATGAGTAATCAGCATCTCTCATAGAACGTATGACACTGCGTCTCACATCGCGTATTAGTGTTAATCGATACAAATCAACCTCAGTTCGGACTAATAACATAACTGGTGCAAACTGTATGGCGCATTAAACTAGTATACAACTAGCTTTAAGAAGAGAAATCAGAATTAAGAAAAAGAGCCTTTCCGAGTTCGGTTTTATTCAAGAGCAACCAAGAGACAGTCATTGTGCGTTGGATGTACGAACTACAATGGAACGCTGCTATGGAATCGACGGTTACATTTCTACAGGCCAAAGATTTTGTTACTAGAGAGTCGAAATAATATCCTTTTTTCTCGGATCCAGCTTACCAGATTTTTGTGGTGTATTTAAGTATTTTCGTTTCATTTAGTACGGTTACTAATATGATATTCTTAATGTTGTCGCTTATACGCGGCTATTTGTGATTCATATTTCTTTATTATTTACTTCCTGCTGATTATTGGCCCCATATCTTTAACAGTATATTTAAAACTCTTTCCTACCATTGAAACGGATAATAATCTATCCATTTCCTTAACGCTGCGGTTTGTACAAATCTTAATTTACGTATAATCAAGGTATCAATCGACAGTGTTTAGTCGAAATCATTGATTAAATCAGAGTTATGTCCAAAAATCTAGGACTAGTTGGTGCTCTTAACAAAAATATCCTAAAATCTGTAATGTGATAATCTTGTAGGGTGCTTATATGCCAGCCACGTTTTATATGTATTACACTAAAAAAACTTTCCAGTGGTAGCGGTAAAGCTTAACCGGCCGGTATCAGTTTAAGCTTACACCGTTACCGGCGGTAGCAGTTTAAGCTTACACCATTACCGGCGGTAGTAGTTTAAGCTTACACCGTTACCGGCGGTAGCAATTTAAGCTTAAACCGATACTGCCGGTATCCGTTTAAAGTGCGAATAAACCGCTGGAAAATTTCAATTAGTGCTGCAAAATGAGCAACAGCTCCACTGTGTCACAACATGCGTAAAACCACAAAGCTTCACATTGGAAGACACTTTGTACATCTTCACTGACACGGGAGTACAAGCGACCTAAAATCATTTTCTCGCAACTCTCCTCGCTTTTTTGTAGGAGGGGAGTGATTTCAAAAAGAAAATAGGTAGCGCAGCCTATAGCATTATAAAATTTTGATTGACACTAACACGATTATGCGCTTAATACATGACCAAACAGAATAAAATAATGCTTCTTATAATGAACTCAAAAAAACATTTGAATCTAAAAAAAAGGGAAACCTGATACGAATTATAAAAAACCGCCGCATGCTAGCGATAACATATTACGTGGGATGTTGCCCATCTTCACGAGTTTCCCAAAGATCAATCTAGTATGTGGAAGAAACCTATGTATCTTATATCCTGAAAGAAAACCGGGTATCAAGTGAGTGCACGATTGAGAAATAAAACAAAGTCCCAACAAGATTGAAAATGGAACAGGGCGAACCTCACGATTAACTAGCATTGATTAAGCCAAACCCCACCAGTAGAATGCACAAGTGTAGTTTCAAACTAACCTAAGAAACAAAATACATGCACTCATGACTGTATATTTATATCGGATTCGAACAGCAAAAAGATATATGACAATCAATAACTATTACTGGCTCTAAAATCAATATACCACTAACGTCAGCAAAGTTGATGCCATAACTGCACATCAGTAGTAAGGTGGATATCTACTCAAATAAAACCATCGCCTAATGACATCATGTTTTTGGATTTAAGACAAACGTCTTTGTGAGGCGTGTTACACGATGCTAAAAATTATGCACCGGCTTTCTTGTTTCAGAGCACCGGAGATCATTCAAGAGTAGGCTCACTCATGGTTATTATATTAAACAACAATAAAAGATATATGGTATTAACTGCGTACCGCGCATAGTTTAATGATGATTTATTGCCCGAAGGCCAACCATCATCTTTATTTTTTCTTGACATCTATCAAGTATATCTTTGTTGAATACAAATGATTGTGCGACGGTTGCAGTTATTACCTTAATAAATATTCCAGCCGAAAATAATGTTTCTGTTTTTTTTCAGAGTTGCTGTCTGTGCTCATATTTAAAAAAAAAACGTATTGGAGATCATGATTCGCCCACTTATTTAGCTTATTACCCTGATTTTGACCAGGAAAAATCTAATGATCACACATTCTTACCCAAAACAGTGTTATGCAGCGACATAGCTTATCGTTAGAATCATATGTTTGTTTACTCTGCCTGAAAAAAAAAACGTGTAAACAGGTTTTAATAAAAAACAATTCTGTTTTAAATGGGCGTTCGGCATCAAGAAGAACAGCTTCTTGATAACTAATAATCCACTTGAAGATAACTCATTAAATGCTTTTGTGTATTTTAATTATAAGAACCTGAAATAAAGAAAGGTTAAAAATAATTGATCGACATGAAAAAATCAGCTCACTTTTATTATTGTTTTTATTTTTCAGGGCAATTAAATCCACTTTTTTTCACTGCTGCGGCAAATGTTACATGTGCTACGTATCACTTTTACACACGCGATTTTTAAATTTATGCATCCTACGTTTTTTTTTTTTTTTTTTTTTTTTTTTTGGCCTGCGAAAAAAGGCTCATGAACATAGCATTTAATCTTGTCAAGTATAGGGAAGATAAGAATAATCGGTATATGCGCGATAACGGCAAGTGGTGATTTCATTTTTGAAAGCCTCCAATGTGTGGATGATACTATTTGCTGATGACTTTTTATGAGTAGTTGTATAAATACGATCTATATGATTGATATCATAAAAACTTTGTGTCCATTGTGGGTCATGTGTGTTTGTGAGTCATTTATGTTTGTTATGTCTCTTATTATAAACAAAAACATTTGGGTAACGTAGGCAGCTGATGTCAACAAAAGCTTTTTGGGATTTTTTTTTTTTATTATTATGTTTGTCCGAAAAATGTTAAAGCTGCTGGCATGTGTCAACGAATTAAATGCTTTTTATCCGAAATTTTAAAAATACAATTTTGCACATATTAGTTTTATGTCCCGCATTGATTTGTGTTGCAGCCTTTTCTTTCTTTTTTTAGAAATAATTAATTATATTTTTGTAGTAAATGCTTAATAAAATTTAGATTGATACGTGATTTGCAGTCTAAACAAGACCATTTTAAAAGTTTATTGAAATAAAAAAAAGAACAAAAACAAGAAGGATAAAATGAATAATAAAAAAAAAAAGATGAAGTGAGAAAAAAAAAAATGAAATGAAATCCAGCAAAAAAAACGGTGAAAAAAATACTGGATTGAAAACCTAAAAGATTAGAGTGATCGACTTCTGCCAAGATGTCTGCTTATTTTTGTGTTACCAGCACTCAAATTTAAGAACATGTTCTCAATGTGAAAGACACTGGGGGATGTCTCATTAATCTCTGGAAAAGCAGAAGTGGTATAAACACTGGTTACAGGCAAATGGAAGAACTTGTCGGGTTCCGCCTGTCTCGGTGAATTCACGGTCAAATGAGCAAAGTCCAATATTCCACCTTCAGGGTTTAATGGTTCGTCGTTAACTGACAATGGGAGTGGCTTAATACTAGTTTCATCACGGTGTAATATCTTTAATACACTAGAAGGTTTCTTTTCGTTGAGATTTGCGGACTTTTCACTATTGGTATTTTTGTGAGTAGTAGGGTTTGCCAGTTCTTGTTGAGCTTCAACGAACCCTTGATCTGCAGCCCGTTTAAACCAAAATTTTGATAAATCTTGGCATTGTGCAACGCCATATCCACGACTGTATAATCTTCCAATACCAAATTGAGCTTGAGCGTTTTCATCATTCTCATCTGCTGCTAGGTAGCATGACATGGCTTTTTCGTAATTTTGAGGTGTTCCATAGCCTTCTTCGTGACATTTTCCTAGCATATATTGACCAAAAGAGCAGCCCTGTTTAGCTGACTTGACAAAAAAAGATAAAGCCAATGAAGCATCTTTATTGACGCCTAATCCGTTGAGATGCATATCTCCGATACTACATTGAGCAAAAGCATTCTTGTTATTTTTTAATGATATTCGGTACCAATGCATGGCACGCACAAAGTCTTGTGGGGTACCATGACCAAAACGATAGCAATGTCCAACCTGATTCTCCGCATCCGAGTGCTTCTTTTCAGCAGACTTGATAAAACAATTGTAAAAGGCATAGTTGTAGTCAACCTCAACACCGCGACCGTAATAGTACATCAAACCAAGATTGTACAGACCAGTAGCATTTTCGTTAACGGATATGGATTCCTTGAACCAGAATAAGGAATTTTCGTAATTTCGAGTGGTACCCACGCCTTTCACGTAGCATTCACCTACTGAGTTTTGTGCATCTGGGAAATTCTGAAAGGCCGACTTAAGGAACCAGTGGAAAGCCAGCTCATGGTTTATTTTGACGCCTTGCCCTGAAGAGTACAAACATCCAAGATGATATTGTGCCGCCGGGTTATTATCGTTAAGGGCTGCTTTTTCAAAATACTCTCTGGCCTTTATAAAATTCTTGTTTGCCAGATAATATAAACCAAGTTGCGTTTGACCTTCAGAATAGTTTTGGGCAGCAGACTCCATAAAGTATCCAAAAGCAACAGCAGAATTTTTTCGAATACCAAGACCTTGCATGTGCATCAATCCGAGGGTATATAAGGCAGCAGGATTTCCATCATTATTAACAGCTTTGGTCAGCCAAATAACAGCTTGCCCAGAGTTTTGTTCGGTTCCACGGCCATACAAATGACAAAGACCAACTTCAAGTTGGGCTTTGGAACAGCGTTGAGAACCCGAAAGTTCCATCCAGTATAGAGCACTAACATAGTCTTTATCACCTTCAAGTCCTTGACGAAACATTTCTGCGATATTTAGCTGAATGAAAGGATTCTTTTTCCTTGCTGCTCTTTTAAACCAATACAATGCCTTGTCACGATTCGGTGGAGAGACGCGTCCCTCAATGTAAAAGACCCCCAAGTTATTTTGAGCAATGGAATCATCTTGATTGGCTGCTTTTTCAAATAATGCAAAAGCAAGATTATCATTTTGGGGCATTATTTCTCCCGTACAGTACATGTTTCCTAGCTGGCATTGGGCTTTAGCTTGTCCTTGATCGGCAGAAATTTTAAACAATTGAAATGCTTTTTCAAGATCTCTATCAACGCCTAGACCATGATAGTAGATTCTAGCCATGTAATAATATGCATTGGATTCATTGCTTCTTGCTTGGTTGTCATAATTTTGACCATCGACATACAATTGGAAAAGACGCAATGCTCTGCAAAAGTCTTGCTGTACATCGTGGCTACCAAAGTACAGAATTAAAGCTGCTCTGTAATTGGCAGTGCCATGACCATTAGACCCAGCACGTAAATAACAACGTAAAGCATTGCAACAACTCGTCAGAAAACCTTGTCTTGTCTCATGCAGTAGCCCATCATAGAATGCAGAATTTTTTTCATGCTCTATATCAGCAAGAGGTCTCCGGTCTATATCAGGATCACATTCAACAGCAGTTTCTAAAATATTAAGGTTAGACCCATGTGTGTATATCTGTAATAAATTTTTCTTACCAGAATTGCTCATTTAACGTGTTAGTATGTATAAAAAAAAAAGGAAAAAATGATAAAAAATGATAAAAAAAAATTTAAATGCGCAAACAGGGCATTTATTTATATTGAATTGTAGCACAGCATTGAAACAGTTTGGGCTTCTTTATTCGATTTTTGTGCCATTATTTCTGTTTTTTTGCAGTAACTGGGATATAAGTACGTGTTTTGCATACATGCAATTCGTTGTAAAATAGAGCTGTTAAAAAAGGCGGAAATTGAAGCCAAATATACAAGCTCATTATGAATGAATATACATTATACAAAAGCTAGAACCTATAATCTAAAGGAGGTCTAGAATAAATTCAAAAGACCTATCCAAAAAAGGCTGCTCAGTATTCATTGGCCTACCGAATGGAAAACTCATGCAAAACAAATAATATTCTTGCATTTTTCTTAACAGACCAGAATTTCTAGTAGAATTTACTAACAGTGCAATACGTAGATCTTCTTACAAAAAGTCTAAAAGGGGAATGTTTTATTGAAAATATGAACACTGCAAAAATGCTATTATATTATCTGGGCGCAATGATTACTGTTTAGTCAAGACGTACAGAATCTTCGCATAAGAATGATATAGATTTATATAAACTAAAGTACTTAGTGATCTTGTGAATTATTCTCACGCATGAAGATAAAAAAAACTGGGTATGACACCATAGCTTCAACCAAAATGTTACAGTTCAATTTTTTTGACATTAGGAACAAGGTAAAATGGTAGTCTGACAAATTGACAAGATGCCGATTACTTATAATTTCAATGAGTTCCAATCAAACATCAGAAGGAATTTGTAATACTCGGATGCTTAAACAATTGAAATGTTGCTATACTATATCTTCCTTTAGGTAACGATTTATACATGGCTTAAGGAGAGATTATTTAAAGTTGTACAACCGATTGATTTCGTCATCAACTTAAAATCTATTCCAAAGAGAATGCGTGCGTAACAAGATAAGTACATTTGCTTAGGAAAAACTTAGTTGAAGAGAATGTTTTTTTTAAAAGTACGTATCAATGGTTTGCAATTATCGATTGGGGCATATTACTGAATCCATAAAAACCGTGGCCTAGACTATCACACAAGAAGTTGCATGAACCGAATACCCACATACTCTTTACTTTATTTTGTAAAAATAAACGGGAGTGATATTTGAATGCAGTACGTGTGAATTTTTTTATGTTTATATGTATTCTATAAAACTCGTGTAGTCTAAATATAACTACAATCGAAGGATTTTTTTTTTTTTTTGGTGGTGTGCAATCCCAAAATAACACGATAAATGCTCATTTGAAATCACACGCACACATACACTCACAGCATGACACAATATAGTCAAAGTGCATACTTTGATTATTTTTTTTTTTTTACGATCCTTCTTAAAATTCCTTGCTCCCTGCTTTGTGCTAGTATTTCAATGCCATTACAACAGCTACAGTAATATTCAGAGTCAATTTTTTTTTTGGTTGTTGTATCACTTACCCCTTTTCAGTTTCCAGAAAAGCAATTTTTTTTCGGATTGATGTTCAACACAGAAGTAGAATATTCTGATCCGAATGATAGTTTTTACAAAAGCTATTTTTACTAATATCTTCCATAAAGGCGATCACATTATCAACGTTGGATACAATCCGGAGATAGACTATTTATTTATAGACCACCGTAGCCGATTAATTGCAAATTTTCTATAAAAGGGTCAGCTTGTTTGGATTTAATTGGCAGAACCCGTTACTGACTCATGAGAGTACGACATCTCTTACGCGTAAATGTATATTTACACGTATCAGTGTACGGATGGATGTAACAGTCTCAAAGCTAATTACTATTCCCAATAAAATAAGAAATGGACAGCATTTATCACACTGGTTGATCTTCTACCATAGGGATAGGGCTACAATAACGCGGTAGTTCTTTACTGCTTTTAAACTTCTGGGCATGATTTTGGGGAAATACGTCATTTTGGTGTTATGTTACACGGTACCTCATGTTTTTGCATTTTTAAGATTTTTCTCGTCCATTTCCATTTCAATAAAAAAAAACCTTTCCAATTTCATGTCTGTTCCAGCCTCATTTTTAACTTATCTTTAAAATATCAACCGCAACATTTATGTCCTTAAGGACTACTTTTTTTGTCTTTCATCTTTAACGCTTTTTGATTTTTTGGTTATCATAAAATATTTATTCCAGATTCTAGTTGATTTATATGTGTAACGGCGCCTAAACGCCGAGGCGATCCTGACAATCTGTTTGATCGTTTGTCAAGACCTTTTCGGAAAGGCTGTTACACATTAAATTGCACTGATTGTTTTATAGTACACGGTCATTTGATTAGGGTGCCTTACATGCCTCTGACATATTAGCATAAATTTAAACAGCAACATCTCATATCATCCCAAGTGAACTCATGTCAAATTACGTCCGTTTTCTATTTCAAATATCATTCTACCGCATACTAAATATTGTCAGACTTTATCTCTGTATTTACAAATTTGATAACATTCTTCCCTTCCTTTCAACATTTTTATTATGCAATTCACCTGTCCTGTACAACAAAAGGTACCATATTGATACTCAAATTGATTAACATGCGTAGACAGGTTGATTTTGATAGGAATTGTTTTCATATGTCTTTAAAAAACTGATCGATTTTTATCAAGCAATACGATAGGAGTTGGAATTTCTGACATCCCTTGTAACACAGGGCGACCTACAACCATACTTGGCAAAGTGCATGACTTTAATGCAATCACACGCCATTGCATATTACCAAACCTCTAAGCCATCGGGTGACGTCAATCTGTTTAGATAAAAAAATTTTATTCTCTACATACACGCTCGATTTCATTTTCCGGCTCAAAAATAGCAAAAAGTATGACGTAGACCTTAAAAAAGTGAAAAAGAGTGACGTTTCATATTTGACAGAGCGTGTATTTTCTGGAAGTCAAGAGCTTACAATTTGTCACTAAATAAAAATTCTCTACTTTGTTACCATAAATATGTTTTCTCAAACTACAAATGTTCGTGACAGCATGCATGCTGAATTCAACAGTACATTTGCTGTAGGCAAACACTTCGAGACAAAAGAAGAACTGAAAACCGCGATCAGTACCTTTGGAAAAAAGTTCAACGTGGTTTTTTCGATTAAAAACTCTCACCCCGAGAAAGGCCAGTTTTTTTATATCTGTAAACACGGTGGTATCAAGCGTGAACTCGGAAAGAAAACGACTTGATTATCGACGAAGAAGATGTTGAAGAGACGATTGACTCCACGCCTAAAGATCCTTCTGTGTCTGAAAAAAAAACCATTTACAAAAAAAGCACCCAAAAGTTTCTTTGCCCTGCTTCGATCACTTTGTTTGGATTAACTGTCACCAAAAATAATATGAATCATAACCATCCCATTTCACAGGATGTTACCACGTACGCCATTCACCGTAAGCAAAGCCCAGAAATCATGAATAGAATATATGCTCTTTTATCCAGTGGGCACAAAGACCCGGTCACCAGTGTTATGGACGTAACTATATAAATTTGAACAAAGAGACTATCTCATATACTCAGTACAGCTTCCTTTTTTTTTAGACTTTAAAAGCTTTGAATGTAAAAAATATCATTAAAAAGGATATTCAAAATATTCAAGCATTGTATTTGAATGACAACGGAGGGAAAGAAATGTACTCACTTGTTACCGAATTAGAAAGCCTTGGTTATGTCATACGTATTCAAGTAAAAGGAAACCAAGAAGTAAGCGGGCTATTTTTTATTCACGAAAAAGCCATTGAAGAAGCCAGACGTTGGCCAGAGGCAATAACAATTGACGCTACGTACAAAACTAACGCCCATAAATTGTCGCTCGTTAACATTGTTGGTACGAGCAATGCTTCATCTATTAAAGGAGGAAATAGGTTGCAAACTTTTGCTGTTGCCGCTGCATTTGTTAGTAATGAAACCGAACAAACGTACAACTGGATTTTGCAAGAGTTAAGGGAGGCAGTTTGGCCAATTGAAACCAACTTCAATTTGCCCTCTGTTATTGTCACGGATAACGAACAAGCATTGAAAAACGCAATTAAATTAGTGTTCCCTGAGAGCCAGCATCTGCTTTGTTCGTGGCATCTTTGGAACACCATGTCTACCAAACTGGCAATTGGTAAGGTTGCCTCTGCTGAATACAACTTGCGTATTGTTGAAGCAGAAGTAGAGTTCAAGGCCATGATGAGCAGTTACAACGAACTCTCTTTCAAAAAGGCATCCACCCAATTTGAGCAGATCATCACCACTGATGGATACTTCAAAGATAATGGAAAAACGGCCTTGGCCTATTATAAAGATGTGTAGGTATTAACAACAATAGATGTTGCATTCTTATGACTGATATTTAAAACTTCATTACAGCCTTATGAAAGAAGACGAGATGAAACGGTGGGCCGGTTTTTATGCAAACGAACATGCTCATATGGGCAATAGAACATCTGGAAGAGCTGAAAGTTTCCATTCAGGTTTGAAAAGAGCTCTGGGAAGCCAATCGGCTTCACGTTTGACTCTCACATGTAAACGAATGCATGCCTATTACGAAAAAAAGGTATATTTAACATAAAGTTGTTGAATTTAAAAGCATACTGATATATTTATGTCAAATTCTGAACATTTAGAGGGAGGATCGTTATAGAAGACTAGCTATTGAACGAATCAGCATTGACTCCGTCTCATTTGATCAGAGCCGTGAGTATCGATTTAAAAACCTCGCGTTCAAGGTTGTCCGTTTTGCAATGGATAAAATTAGAGAAAACCTAGTCAAATCATTGCAAGATGACTTTGTTCACAGAGGAAGTGATTGCCAATGTTGGGATCGTATTAGGTATCGCTTACCTTGCCCATGCATTATCAGCGAAAATCCTGGAGTTCTCCCATTGTCATTGGTAGACAAACGTTGGAGATTTGAACACGATGAAGGTAGCTTATCAACAAATTTATACCTGGACCCAACTGACTATGATTTATGATGTTTGTTGCTAGATTACGAAAAGTGTATGGCACATGAAGACGACGGCTGTCAGAGTGATGTAAAAAATGTCAAGACGAGGAAGGAAAATGGTAAGTTTTTTTTTTTTTTTTTTTTTTTTTTTTTTATATATAATTATTATTATCATAAACGCGAGGCATTTGGCAAAAGAGGGTTTTATGATATACATGTATCTGTTATATTGCTGTTCCAGTAAATATTTTAAATAAAACAACTCGTCGTATGTAATCTTTTTAAACTGGTACGCCGTTATTTTTGTTACGATGCTTAACCGTATGTGATAAATATTTATGTCGATTTTACCTTTGTTTATTCCAAAAAAAAAAAAAAAAAAAAAAAAAATGATGATCTTCAACTGAAAAATTAAATTGAAAAATAACTTAACTCATAAATACAATCATGACAATAGATGTCGTTAAGGTTGAAACGAAGGTAGATGCCGAAATTCCATTGGAAAAAACTGCAAGCGTAACGTATAATACTAATATTGATTGCCCACCCAAATCGACTAACAATTCTGTTGCATTACAATTAAATAGAATGCAGAAAGAGCAATCGCATTGGATGATACTGCTAATTCCCAGAAAGGTAAATTGTACACAAAGTTACAACTTTACATTATAATACCTGATATAACTAAATTAAAAAAACCGATAACGATGAAGAAGATTTTTATATTTTGTCTGATGAAAGTGATGCTGAAGACGACAGTAAGCCTCACGATAAAATTGACGCACATTTGTCAACTGAAGGTATTTTGAAATTGCTTTTAGTTGATATATGTATATATATACATATTCGTATTTACATAATTTGATGCTACAGAAAAATCGCATGGTAACAGAGAAAAACTGCTTCTCCGTGCCGAAAAGCTTTTGCACGATATCTTTGCAAAGATTAACTCTTTGGGAACGCAACAAGAAATCAGTGATGCTGTAAAGGTTTTGAAAAGGGCTGATTTAGAAATTAAAGTCCCTCAAATTAAAATGGATGAACTGCAACCTCCTTCCGTCAATATCAATAGAAAGGGACGCAAGTCAAAGCGTGGTATTAAAAGCAGCACTGAAAGATTAAAAATAGCAAGTGAGCTTTTTGAACAGCACCAGATTAAAGAAATCAAAAAGAAAGAAAAAAAAGAAAAAGAAGATGAAGAGTTCGAAAGAAAAAGAAAAAAGTTGTTTCTCGAAGAAAAGGAATTGGATATCGATCAAAAAAAACGAAAATTGACTCTTTTTGTTCGTGAAGATCCTGCCTCTCTTCCAAAAGACGTCAAAACCGAAAATTCAACAACGTCTCCCTATGATTTGTAAAATAATTAGATCTTGAGACATACGTTATGATTTGTATTAACTTATTATTACATCATTATTAGAGTAACTACCTACCGTAACCTAAAAAAAGATGTAGCCTTTCATTGGATTCATGTTAATCCCAAAAACGTTGTTGCAGCAATTCATAACGTTGGAGCTGACGGAAACTGTGGATTTAGGGCTGTGGCATTTGAGGTGTTTAATGATCAAAGTCAATGGCTGAAGGTTAAACACCAAATGCTGCAGACTTATCTTAAGTACCATGATACTTTGTACGAGCCTGTAGAAGATAAGGCTATTGAACTGGAAAGAATCAAAATGATCAAAAGGCTCAATTCGAACAAGTCGCCTTGCCTTGGTCAAGAAGACTATGATTTGTGGTTCAGTACCTTTAGTTGCCCCCAAGTGGTAGCTGACACATTTGAGCGTCCAGTGATTCTCTTCTCCTATGTTAAATATGTAGCAAAGGATACCGGTGAGCCCAGGGAAAATCATGAAGCGCAGGTTTTCTTCCCTCTTGTCAACATGCCTATTCAAAATGTTGATAAACCCATTACACTCCTTTACAAATCCTCTCATTTTTATGCCGTCGAATTTCAGCGTACGCCAACAGGACGCTTGAAAAAGTTTGAGAAACCTACGATAAATATGGATCATTATCGCTTAAGAAGATTATATCCTGATATCTGCAACAAGCAAGATTTTGCCGTGCTTTTTTAGACACCTTATACGAACCCTCCTTACATTGCTTTTTTAAATATAATAAAACATTCTTTTAATTTTTTTTAACTTCTCACTTTCACTGATTCACATTTTCAAGTTGATCCTTTTATTGCTAAGTCTTCGTATAACATGTTTGTGTACAAGATTTATATTTAGCGGCATAATACATATAGCTTTTAATTTGCAACTTGTTTAATTAGAGAATTATTTTCAGTGTTAATATTTCTGCTGTAGACTTTACAAGGTATGTTTTAGAATTTTGGCATCAACAGGCTGTTTTATGTATAATTTAATTATGCCAAGCAGAAATAAAATAACAAGCTTCTGTTTGTTTGGTAATGTCATTTTTAAAGTTTCAGCTCCTCCACATTTTTCAAATACAAGAAAATACACGCTCTGTCAAATATGAAACGTCACTCTTTTTCACTTTTTTAAGGTCTACGTCATACTTTTTGCTATTTTTGAGCCGGAAAATGAAATCGAGCGTGTAAATCGAGCGTGTATCAAGATTTATCCTTTTTTTTTTTTTTTTTTTCAAATAAATGAAAGTCGTACGTCATAATGAGAACAAGGAGTTTTAAATATAAAAAAGTTACGAAAGATATCAATCTATATTACAACCAATTTCAATTCGCATTCAACGTCCAAAGACTAAATACTTTTACACTCTAACTACACCAACTAAAACTGTTCATTAGGTGAAGATTATGAGGAATCTATAGCATAATTCGAGGAGAACACTAGCAGTATAACCGACTCTCCCGCTAGTTTTGACTATTAACCCTTCCTCTTGGCTTGTGAATTAACATTTAAAAGACCTTTTAATATATTCACAATTGTAACAATATTTGATGACAATATCAGCCGCTATAAAAAATGAACTGATACTAGCAACTCTTCCGTGAAACAACCCTCTCAAATTTCTTATCAGAAACGGACAATACAAAACAAAACGCTTTACTCATCCAAACACCGACAGCTAACGAATGCGATGATGACAGCCAATACGTTCTCCTCGCAAGCTAATTCCATTGACAAGGAAGACTTCTCTTTGGAAATTAAGTCTCACTTTGCTGATACTTTAAAGACTTTTTTTTTCTCAAAGTAGTCTTGCTGAGATACCCTGTAACAACACTTAAACTGACACTGAGACATCTAAATGGGCTTCTGACTTGCAATCTCGGATATATCGACCAAGTTTTCTTTTTGGGGAAAAATAGGTTCTACGTCAGGAACAAGAACTACCTGGCACTTGTAGTACTAGAGTTTTGATTTTCTGTACCTGAAGGAATGCTAATTTATCGAATATTAATGATTATCGCAACAAACCATACATCAATTATTCTACGCCTTTAGACTTAGCAAAGCAACCAACTGCTGGTAGTAGAACCATAAAAGCTACCAACATTAATAATGAGCTTCCTAAAACCACCTTTGCAGACATGGCCAAAAAAGCCTGTCCCATCCAAAACTCCCTACAACTGAACTACGTCTAAACAGCGTAAAGTAGCTGCTCGAATCTTTGAAGCTCCTGCCAAAACAACGTCTTCTAATGCGCTTCTACATTCATACTTGCCCAGTTAATATCAAATCCAATTCAAGGGCTTTCGCCGATAGCTTCAAACAATGGGTATCGACAACGGTCGCATATTTGACATTTATTACCTAACCCGTGGCATAGTAACTCGTTTGATTTATCAGAGCTATCATGTTGAGTTGCACTCTGTTTTAAAAGATATATAATATTGCACCGTTTAATAAAAATTGATTTAACTGCAGCTACCCATGTAAATGATCTTTCGCTCGATCATCTTACTGCTGATGAACGTGCAACTAAAGCCATCGAATTTCATCAGGCTCGTCTTATATAAGATTTAAAGTACATTAAAAGCTACCTCTGCAGATTGCTAGTACGAACTTTTTTTAGTTCAGGATGTGTCACTGAAGAACAGGCACAATTACTTTATTCAGCTACCAGCAGTGGATATGACTACCGATAATAGTCCTGGTAATCCCAACGCAAAACACCTACCAACTTCGACTTGGGGTTAAATGAAATTGATTGCGTGTAATCAAACAATGTTGAGGACGAAGTTCGGATAATGAAGATGAGGTCCCCAGTAGCCCCTTGTATGGTGCCGTTCAACCCACCCCCAATAATCGAGTGCTCTAAATAGTACTACAAATCTTATGCCTATCTATGATACTCTTATGCTTACTTATACCTCTATGTCTATTAACTCAGATTACCTTTAGTTTTTGAATAAAACAAACAACCTAAACCTGATCGCAATCGACAGAAAACAAACCATTTTCAGATAACGAATTCAAAAATTGACTCCCCCAACTGGCGTAGCCCAGCTTCAACTTCGGATCCAAGCACTTGCCAGATATTTACTCGCTACCTCCGTTCTCTTAGATACAACTTACTTAACTTCCAAGAAGTCCGAACCGAAGACTTCAACATTATAAAGGTTCTGAATATGAAATTACAAGCTAAAGACTTTATTTAGACACAACACGTTGGCGTCGTTAGCTTCAACCCAAATATTCGAATTACGCTCATCGTTGTCACCTTCACCAAGACTACAGTTTTCGTTAAAGTGCACGATATCAATCATCTTTTTAAGCACATTTTCTTCTATCACCCGTATTATGTCCCTAGCCAACCGGATCCTAAGAAACAATTTTATAGCAATATTGTTGAATAAAGGTTTATTCAAGGATGACACGGATATGATGGCACACTTAATCAAATATTGGAATTTCTTGATTGCATGTGACTTTAATTACCTCATTATATTTCTTATCGACTGTCGGATTCACCTTGTACTCATCCTATCATATCTTGGAAAAGGTATCAGCCAACAACTATATGACTGTAACAATCCAGATAATATAAGTGATGTATATTCTCTATGGAGTCGGGGAAATTTACGCATAGCCATCGATTATATAATTGTAGCTATCTCTTGTAATTAAAGCCAATATGATCACCTCTGGTGTTAGTTTTATCAATAAGGATTGGACAAGTTATGCTTTATTATTTATTGATCTAATTCGGGTAAGCAAGAGACACTTTGAAGGTATCTATCGAGCGAACCACGACATTGGCCAAAAACAAGCGCTTTGTCGAGCTACTCTTCATACTACAAGACCTGGAATCGGATTCCAACACATGCCCTCATATCCATTTAATTCTCTATTAAAAGAATGGGACTCAATGAAAAAGAGCGGTACAACGATTTTGGGAATGTTTTAGCCGGTACTATTACAAATAGTGGCGCGAAAAACAAATAAACCCGACTTCAAAAACGCAGATCTAAACGCGTAGTTAATTTTCCGGAATATCCAGTCGCTCTTAATTAATTTTTACTTACGGCCGATGAACAGTAACTGGGAATATTACAAAAAAGGAATCAGCCGAAATTGACGCCGTTAGAGTTGGGAAACACTGGAGAGAACAAGGGAGAGAAATTCAGCTGGATACCTCAAACAAAATATTACACAACGGTAACAACAGCGTAGCATGAATGCGGTCAATCAACTGGTATCTGGTAAGTTGTGTCGTAACGACGGCGATATTTAAGAGGCAGTTTGTAATTTTTACCAAGATTTGTTTAACCCTAAGCCTTTCCACAAAGCTTTTGTTCATACAGTCTTGTCTCGCATCACTAATGACTGCAAACTTACTACAGTAGCCACTCGATTTAAGTGTAACCAAAAATTTTAAAAATTGCGCCCTTATATAGAAAAAACCCTTAAATCGAAGAACATGACTACGTTGAATATATGTCCCAAAATCATACTAATCTATAAAATACGATCGTTACTACGAAAAGGCATATGGTGTTCGGACATTTAATGGAATCGATCAAAAAACTAAGAAAAAAAACCGAAATATAGTGCTATACCGCTCGATTTAAGGGTATTGGGATTGTAGATCTCACCCTTAAAAATAATAGTGGTTTAATGGTGTTAATGTGGGGAACCCAAGATGTACTCTAGAAAACTCACCCTTAAATATAAAATACCCTTAAAACGAACACCCTTAAGTCGAGCGGCTACTGTCGCTGAAGGGTTACTAGTCACCATCCACAACTGAAAAAAATCTAGAAGGTGTCAATACGATCTCATACCAGAAGCAGCCCAGTTCGGGACTCTATCCATATGAAATATTGAAACTCATCCTTGTAGATCCTTAGTTACTTTGGTAATCTTTGTGTCATTGTTTTGAACGAGGGCATTGTAAAAATTAAGTTTTTCCTTAACGCTGGCTGAAAACCTCAATGATCCTACCCCCAAGAAAGGTGATCTGACCCAACTGAAATGTTGGGCAGCCCTAATTACACTGATAAATACTGATTGTAAAGTTTTTACTCGAATTACTCATATCACGAATGATGGATTCTGCTGCTCATATTCCTAGCACTCAACAACTTGGTTTTATGCTTAGGACGTTTCATTGATGATCATAAGCTTACCCCACAATTAGCTGTTGAAACGTCAAAAATCAGTTACCACATGATGACAATAGTTACAATTGTATCGCCCTGCTTCCAGCCGATTATTTTTATGGTCAATTGTCAGAACCCAATAATATTTGCGTTCCGAAATTTTAGCTTCAGTCTCATTACAAAAAAAAAAAAAAGGACGTGTGAGGAGTGAAGAAAATAAATTAAATAAGGACGGGTACCAATCCACCGAAAAACCATTAGAGAATCAATTGAATAATTCAACAGATTAAAGAAACAATGGATGAAAACACCTTATCCTGCAGTTCTGCCTTTTTGTTCAATCATTTAAGCTAAATAGTGATAGTATTTGATCGAGATACATGTGGAATCGATATACTTGTTGGTGGATTTTATATCACCTCAGAAATTGGGTCGTTACAAGGCACTCATCTTCATATACTTTAATTTTAGTTTGTTAAGGAAAGTCTTTTGTGGGATAGCATAAAAATATTGATAATTATAGAATACATTTATTCCATAAATTTTGCACTTAGTTCAACTTTCTACGTTTAACAGAATCAAACATCAATAGATCCTCCCAATCTTCATACTGCTTGAGATTTGCCTCTTCGAACTTCAATTTTTTTATCTTAGCCATGACAGTTTCAACGAATTCTTCCTCATTTTGGTCTTGATATTTTTTACATTCACTGTCGCTACCAGTGCTATCGGTGCTATCACTCAAGAAACTTGTTTCATTTAAGCCGGCATTGTCAAAGTTTAACGTTTCTACTTCTCTCTTATACTTTTCTTCCAAGATCAAGATAAACTTGGCGTAGTTATGCTTTGCGACTCGTTTCAAAGAAATTACCGCCATAAGCAACCTTCCAAGTTCAGAGGCGTGTCTTCCTGAAGTTGGCAAGCTAAACTCTCCTTTCTTGTAAGTTATGATCTTGTCAGGCGACACCAATCGTGACCCATAGATACTGAATTTTGTGCCTTGCCATTGACATGAAATGCTTTCCAGCTGTCCTATGAGAGTATCGCTGTTGACCTGCTTGGACCAAAGATACAATGAGTTTTTCTTAAGCAAATCACCTTTCCTGATATCTGCCTTAACACCTTTAGATGACGGTTTCTCTTCGACGGTTATAACATCATTATTGTTGTTGAGGTCACGAAGTATGAAGTCAAGTCTTTTCAGCTTTACATCCTTGTCTGTTTCCTTCAATACCTTAGTAGCTTGACTGACACATTTAGAGCGTTTTGTCTCAAATTCAACGTCGTCAAAAAAAGCCTTGTCCCACACGTGAGCATATAGATGCATACGGTACCAATCCTCACGATGTCCTTTGTTAAGCATTGCATTCGATGACCATAGCTCCAAGCTTGTGGCCAAAGCAAAACGAATGTATCTGCAATTGGCAGACATGTTACACTGGGCATACCAAACAGGCAAAATGGCTTTTAATTCAATGAAATTTTTGCAACTTGCGATCTTTACCAGCATGTCGCGTTCCTCCAGCGTAACAATGGGCTGTAGAAGAACCCCGATTTCAGCCTTCATCTTTCCAATGCGATTGCGAAATCTTTTTGGAAGACTGAGGCGTTGCAAATCTAAGATCCCATTATCACCATAGTACGTAGCTAAGTGAGCAAACTTGGCTTCAACTGATAATTTACTAAAGTTTCTTTCACCTTTCTTCTTTTTTGCCGTTAAGAACTCCTCATGGCTCGAAACAAGGACTTCGTCCTCCAAGGATTGGCGATAGTTGCTTTTGTATACGTGTTCTTTGAAAAGCCTTTTGATAGGTCCAGCAGAACAAATTTGGTCCATGTGCTCAATAACATTACGAATTTTGAATTGTTCCGAATCAGTGTACGAGTCTCGGTTTGTCGAGTATAACCGTTCCAGCAATGATTTGTAAATGGATCCCAATTGATTTAAATCAGACACGTCAGTTGATTGGAAATCAGCTACAAACAGCTTCTTTAAAGCTTCTTCAAATTTCCAGCTGACAACCTTAGTTGAATGCAAGTATTGTTCGAAATGTTGTTGGATATGAGTTTGGTCTTCAAGTAGGGTAAGCATTTGATAAAAGTAATGAGCAAGGAAGTAAATACTATAAACGCGTTTAAAAAAGTTATTAAGTGGCAACTTTTTTTGTGAAAAAATTGTTGATACACTATCCAAACGATTTTTTGTTTGTTTCGAAATAGCCATCACTGAAAGGAATCGCTTACACGTTTAAAGTATTTGTACAGAAGGCAGTAAGTATAATTTTTTACCATGTTCCTCGTAACATCATGTCTTTAATAGGATTGACTTTAAATCCCTTCTTGATAACTTTTACACCATTGAATGGGATAACTTTAATAAGAATCAGCTAATAGATACTTCCCTCAAGT
Organism: Mucor saturninus; assembly: GCA_016758985.1. Classification (NCBI taxonomy): domain Eukaryota; kingdom Fungi; phylum Mucoromycota; class Mucoromycetes; order Mucorales; family Mucoraceae; genus Mucor; species Mucor saturninus. The sequence goes on from JAEPRD010000094.1 coordinate 62,475, forward strand.
AAACCTCGATGACCCAAGGGAAATCTTTTTTTGTGGTAGGAAGAGGCAGCGCAGCTGTCTTTCAAAAAAATACTTTAAGCACCTATCTGTGAGATTATGATTCTTTTTTTTTTTTTGTATAAATCCTAATTTTATTTAAGATTCAATGAAAGTCACACGTCATAATGAGAGGTATGCAGTAATAATGAAATGATATAATAAGGGATGAGTTAAAATGCGAAGAAAAACAAAAGTTAAATGCAGAAAATTAAATAATAAGAAAATTGGCTGAGTTCACGTTGTGCTGGTTGATATAGGTGTGAGCGATACCTATGATAGTACAGACAACCTGATCCGGGATAAAGGGTGTGGAATCAAAATTAAAACTGCAGTAATGTTTCCAAATACCTTCAAGAATAGCGCCAAAAAGAAAAATTGGGGTGGCTTGAAGATGGGGCATTTTACGACTAGGGAAGTTGAACGTGTATATACTGCATAGGACCTCAGACGGTTTAAGTAAGTATAAGGCAGGTAATTGCGGATATAGATACGTGAAGGATCGTTTCCAAATCTGCCAAACACGCTGACAAGACACAAACATATGCTCGGAGTAATGAGAACTTGCAGAGCATAACGGGCAGAGAGGAGAGTCTACTAGCTATGGGAGATATCTATGCATGGTGAGGGTCGTATTAACCTTATCATGCAGAATTTGAAACCAGATGTTTTTAGTACGAAAGTTCAACTGACTACGCCAAAAAGCTTTCTGTGTATAATTCTTTTGTTTTTTTAGTTTGATGAAGTAGAGTTACAATTAGGATGACATAGCCGATCGAATCAGCTATTGATTGAGAATACCTTGCTGCTAATTAGACAGCGTTTGAAATTGTAATTGTTATACGATAGAAGAGCAGAGTGGAAACACTGTGGTGGTTGTAAAAGGTTAATCGTCAAAATCTAGTTTCCATTGAGATCTCCAGATCCCAAATAAGATGCAATCAATAACAGATGAATATATGTATATCTAACATGCTATTTCTTATATAAATAAATTCACAAATCTGTAGCTCAACAATCGATTGCCCCTTTTTTTTTTTTTGAAAAAAAAGGGGGGATACAACTAGAGATTGTAGTGATACATGAGCCATTATTACTCAAATTGATAAAAAATATCACTTATCAAAGCACCCTTGAGCACGTTTATCGTAAGTGGTAGAAATTGTCACTTATTTTAACACTTTTTTGTCACCGTTGCCAGAAGTGATAAAAATTATCACTTGTTTAAACACCTTTTAACACCTTCAGCACAAGTGATAAAAATTAACACTTATTTTAACACTCATAAACCAGCTTCACTAAAAGTGATGGGAAAACACTCAAAAGCACTGAAAGTCATTTATTTGTTGATTTTATCACCTATTTTCTTTACCGTGGTGCGTGTGTGTTGAATCGAAAAAACAATGTTTTTTTGGTATTAATCATTGATGTACAAATTAATCGTGCAGAGAAGGGACGAAAATAGTTGAATTCACAACAAGACCTCGATCAAATTGCATATTCGATTTTACTTTAAATGTCGGTGATTTTGGTTCCACTACCTTTTTCGGAACTTATTGTTGTTTGGGCTGTCGTTACGGTACAAGCATTACCTTAAGGAAATAACACTCCATGATCCAAAGCAATACTTCGTCTTTCCGCTTCTAAAAGTTGAGTCTTTTATTCTACATAAAGCAAAAATAATTTTGTTTTTTAAAAAAAAAAAAAAAAAAAAAAAGAAAAAAAAAAAAAGCAGGACCCCATCGTGTTGAAAATGGGTTGCAAGTTGTAACATCAAAAATTATGCTACCTACTGTACGGCCAACATGGACGCCAAGCCTTTAAATATATGTAAAGCCATCTTAGATGGTATCATTCTCTTCATAAGATTTTCGTTGTTGCAATCCGTGAAAGACCGGAGTTCAATTTGGATTCTGACTATTATCAGACGTCATCAATTTATACGAATAGACCCTAATTTTTCAAAAAATAAAATCTGCACTTTATCCAGAATAATATGTTCAAGCACTTGTCAGCAATGGAATCTATTCAATGTGACATAACTTGATTTACTATCATACCACACAAATTCAACAGCAAAATATTACACTCAACAAATACACATTCCGTCCAAGTCTTGTATTCCTCTCGCAAATTTAGGGACTGTCTACAATATGTTTAATGAAGAGCTGATATGGGCAGCATTAAATGTATCTGTGGTGGTCTTGGATTGAAGATTACGTTCCCTTCGTCCATTGTGTTGGTTCGACTGTCTACAATATGTTTAATGAAGAGCTGATATGGGTAGCATTAAATGTAACTGTGGTGGTCTTGGATTGAAGATTACGTTCCCTTCGTCCATTGTGTTGGTTCGACTGTCTACAATATGTTTAATGAAGAGCTGATATGGGTAGCATTAAATGTATCTGTGGTGGTCTTGGATTGAAGATTACGTTCCCTTCGTCCATTGTGTTGGTTCGACTGTCTACAATATGTTTAATGAAGAGCTGATATGGGTAGCATTAAATGTAACTGTGGTGGTCTTGGACTAAAAATTTCTTTCCCTTCGTCCTTTGTGTTGGTTCGACTGTCTACAATATGTTTAATGAAGAGCTGATATGGGTAGCATTAAATGTATCTGTGGTGGTCTTGGATTGAAGATTACGTTCCCTTCGTCCATTGTGTTGGTTCGACTGTCTACAATATGTTTAATGAAGAGCTGATATGGGTAGCATTAAATGTAATATGGGTAGCATTAAATGTATCTGTGGTGGTCTTGGATTGAAGATTACGTTCCCTTCGTCCATTGTGTTGGTTCGACTGTCTACAATATGTTTAATGAAGAGCTGATATGGGTAGCATTAAATGTAACTGTGGTGGTCTTGGACTAAAAATTTCTTTCCCTTCGTCCTTTGTGTTGGTTCGACTGTCTACAATATGTTTAATGAAGAGCTGATATGGGTAGCATTAAATGTATTTGTGATTGTCATTTCATTGTATGTTGCCCACGATCTCTTGTTTACTCATCTTCGAATATGGGGACCAGATTGCGCTCTGTAAAGATATTTAGTTTATTGTAATTTTTACTTGATTTTCCAAAATAAAAATTGAATGCATTTTGCTGTCTTAGTAATTTTGAGGGCAATAAAATGAGATTTAGATGTTGGTCATTTGACTTTTAAAAAGAGTACAACGCTTAAAAATTTTGGTTTGTTAGGCCTAATGAGGAATAATGAGGCAAAAAAAAAAAAAAAAAAAAAAAAAAAGGGTTTCTACATTCAGATGTGTGGAAGAATGTTGCGAAACATTTTATAGATGTATATATGGGAGCTTATCTATGACTCCAATGTTTTTTATTATAAATAATATGGTTTGATATATCTTATTTGTAATTTATGGGAAAAGCGTTGTCTAATCGTTACATTTTGCATAATTTCCAGTGGATGAGTGAGGAGAAGCTAAAATAAATTAAATAAAGAAAGACAAGTTATAGCCTATCGAAAAACTTGGGCAACAGAGCGATAACCAGAAAGTTAATTGAATTGTTCATCCGACCAAAGAAACAGTGGACTACATCCGGCAGTTCTTCGTTTTGTTCAACTATTTTGGCCACCGAATAAGTAAGCTTATCTGATCTGATGCATGCATACCAATTAATTGAAATTTCTGGACATTCACTGCGTCATGCTTTTTGTTCTTTATTAGCTTATGCTGAATAGTATAAGTTGTGGAACTGGATGCAATGATTGTGTTAAGTCTAGAGAATAAAATAACTATGGGTGTGTAAATATCCAGAACAAATGTGTGACTGAATTACGTAAAACATGCATACCATTTCATAACGCATTCGTGACAATTATACCACCAATCAGCCATAAAATGATATGTCCTTAACCTTTTTTCAAGCCTTTTAGAAAACAACCATTTATATAAAGGGAGAAAATGTACATGTGGATTAAATAAGCTTGTTGCTGAATCTTGTATCATCTTGAGATCTGGGTTGTTAAAAGTTGCTCGTCTTCATATATTTGGAATTTTATGCATTAAGAAAAGTCTTTTGTGTAGAGCATGAGAATACTGATCATTTAATGGAGCGGGAAACGTTGCTTTAAATGTTTGAATTGTTTTGCCTTGCAACGCTTTTCCGAGACAAACAACAATAGATGCTCCCAAACCTCAAATTGCTTCAAGTTTGCCTTGTCAAACTTCAATTCTTTGATCTTTGTCATGACAGTTTCAACGAACTCTTCATCATTTTCGTCTTGATAATTTCCACATTCACTGTCGCTACCAGTGCTATCGGTGCTATCACTCAAGAAACTTGTTTCATTTAAGCCGGCATTGTCAAAGTTTAACGTTTCTACTTCTCTCTTGAACTTTTCTTCCAAGATCAAGATGAACTTGGCGTAGTTATGCTTTGCGACTCGTTTCAAAGAAATTACCGCCATAAGCAACCTTCCATGGTCGGAGGTGTGTCTTTCCAAAATTGGCATATTCAACTCTCCTTTCTTGTAAGTGATAATCTTATCAGGCGACACCAATCGTGATCCATAGATACTGAATTTTGTGCCTTGCCATTGACATGAAATGCTTTCCAGCTGTCCCATGAGAATATTGCTGTTGACTTGTTTCGACCAAAGATACAATGAGTTTTTCTTAAGCAAATCATCTTTCCTGATATCTGCCTTGACACCTTTAGATGATGGTTTCTCTTCGACCCTTATAACATCGTTATTGTTGTTAAGGTCACGAAGTATGAAGTCAAGTGTTTTCAGCTTTACATTCTTGTCTGTTTCCTTCAATGCTTCAACGACTTGACTGACACATTCAGAGCGTTTTGTCTCAAATTTAACGTCGTCAAAAAAAAGGCCTTGTCCCACACGTGAGCATATAAATGCATGCAATACCAATCCTCGCCACGTCCTTTGTTTAGCAATGCATTTGATGACCATAGCTCTAAGCTTGCGGCCAAAGCAAAACGAATGTATCTGCAATTGGCAGACATATTATACTGATCATACCAAGCAGACAAAATGGCTTCTACTTCAGTGACATTTTTGTACCTTGCGATCTGTACCAGCATGTCGCGCTCCTCCAGTGTAACAATGGGTTGAAGGAGAACCCCGATTTCATCCTTCGTCTTTCCTATGTACCTTCACAGATACAAGCAGATGATAAAAGGTGGGAACGAGTTTCTTGAGACGTATATGAGAAACATTTGTTGATGTGCAGATAGGCTTGGGATGAACCATTATCTGTAAAAGGCTGATCGAGCGCACTGTGTAAATACAAGAGAAAGTTAATACGCCATTGATTTTTTGCTATATATGATAATTGATGATCTATACGAATAAATTTAACTGGATGTTAATTTTTTTTTTTTTTTTTTTTTTTTTAAAAAAAAAAAAAACACAGTACTTTAAATGAATGATCCCTTTTTAAACACCATCTAATAATGATGTGTGTTAATTTATATGCGGTCCAAATTCAACAATTATAGAGCAGTAAACATAGCTCAGACAATTGGTTGACGGAACATATCCATTATATTTATTTATGTTGTTGAGGATATCAAAGGTTAGAGGAATTATCACATTACATAAGAATGGATAATCACATATAATAATTCTATGATTCATGCATTACCGTAATAGTGTCTTTAGATCGCTGATGTCTGTGCATCAGACTTCATCTTATGCCGAGTAAAATAATATTACCATAAAAGTATAATTTAATTCTACAGGCAGAATATTCGGTCACTGATAGTTACACCCACTTAACTTCCTCTTTGACATTAACGAAATTGCACCTTCGGAGTTAAATTTATATCCCTCTTCAATTGTCTTTACTCATTATGGCATGAATGACTTAACAGCATATTTATTCGAGCATAAATCAAGTATAGCATTTTATCATATTCCTTCAACGCGTCATATATATTATCCGAAAGCCATCTAATAATTTAGTATAAATGCCCGTATTTTTTCTAGTAGAATTCCTCAATCAAAATTTCTCGAAGTAAAAGGTATACAAAGTTCTAAAAGTGTTTTCTTTTATTACCTATTTAATTTTATCTCTATCTCAAATATATGTCACGGAATCATGAAAATTCGGGATAACTGGTTGTAGGTAAAAAGTTTCCAATCAACTGCTTGGCCCCCCCTTTTTTTTTGTTACCCAAGCCTGTCTTTCATAACATTATAGTATTGAAACTGGATTGTATCATACTTTTTAGTATGCTTGGACTTCAAAATCTGATTCATTCTACGTGGGCCCGTTGCATTTTGAAATTGTGAACACAGCACTCTGACAAGCTTGGTTGAAAACCCAGAATGGTGGGTCAATACGGTAGGAAAATCAGCTTGCATATCCCATAAAATTTTGCACCATGGCGTTGCTAGTGTATTTTAAGCGGATGCTCAGCAGATAAAAACCGCTAATAAGTTGCATGTTAATCTAACTAAATTTTATCTTTAATAGCACCAACATTATCCTTACTCCTCTAGGATTACAATCCAACGAGCTTTTTTTTCTGTAATTATTCTTTGGCAAGCGAAGCGTTGTTACATTTAAGGCATTGCAAAAGCGTTCGAGCCAAAAATTGAGAAAACCATACACATACTCTTTGGCGGTAAAGTAACTCAGGATTAAGTTTTTTTTTCTTAGAACGAACGATACACTTGGAGGGTTAATACACAGAACCTGGTTATATTTATTTAGAGCATTCCCACCTTTGAGTCTTTTTTGAGTCGATCCGAGATATCGGTCATGCCATCCTTTCTCGATTAAGGTTATTTGCTCCTCGGTAAGCCCTTCAATAATGTTTGAATTGTTATATTCACTTTTCGATTCTACTGTGGTATTCTCCGCAACTTTAGAAAGAGACTCATTATCCTTAATTCGAAATGAATGAGCAAGCTTCTGTTTGATTAATCATAATGCTATCGTGTTACCTCATTTTTGGTACTTGAAGTGATGCTGTGCTCAATTTCATTGAAATAGGAAGGGCCTTTAATATTATCGATTGCATCTTTATTTACAACACTTTGATTTTGTAATTAAATATACTGCAGTATCTAAGTAAAATCAAAGTATTAAATATACAAGATCATATAATTACTTCAAAGCAAAGATCATCTCCTTGTTCGGGGAAATATTCATTTTAAAGAAGTCCGCAAATTGGAATCCTTGCAATTTTGTCATACTGCTTTCAGCTTCTTCTGCTACAATATAGTAAGTCAATAGTACTCAAATACGGCAATAATATGATAGCTATGCTCTCACCCTTGCCTAAAGCCTATTATTAAGAACCCGTTCTTATGGAGGGAAGATAATATAAATGTGAAATCAACAAGCTGGTTGATAAATTTGGTATTACCTCAGAAACTGGGTCATAACAAGGCACTTACCGTTGTCTATTTTAATTTAAGAATATTAAGAAGTGTCATCTGTGGTATAGCATAAGAGTATTGATATGACATTAAGTGAGAAAACTTTATTTAATAATTTTTTTAACTATCTTAATCTACGGGGTCTAAAAGAATCAAACAACAATAAACCCACTTCCTGATGTCAACCTTTACACCCTAGTGTGATTATTTTTCTTCAGCTGCTATAGCGTCATTTCTGGTTGGTGTTAAAGTCCCAGAGTATGAAGTCCGTTTTTGCAGTTTGGTATTCTTATTTGTTTCCTTCTTCGTAACTTGGCTTACACACAGAGAAAGCTTGGTTTGGAATCCCACACTATCGAAAAAGGTCTAGTCCCATACGACTGTCATAAGAATAACACTGTTGGAAAAGGCTCATTAGCCCGTATCTTTTTATCCACTTCATGCATAAAGAAGCATGAAATACCAGTCTTCAGCGTGTCCCTTTTTTTTTTAGCAATACATTAGATGATCAAAGTTCTAGTCTTGCAGCTGAAGAGGCAGACATGTGATTTTTGGCATTCCAAACAGATGAAATAGGCTCTTCAATTTCCGATGTGCTTACCAATTTCTTAATATTTTTAACCACCACAAGTCCAAGACCCCATCATCACCATAATAAGTAACAAGTTAAGAATTTTCTCTTACTTCTTTCCCGCCTTCAAGACTTTCTCGTGGCTTGAATAAAGGACTTCATTCTCCAAAGATTGTCGATAACTGTCTTTAAATACGTGCTCTTTTAAAAGCTTTTTGATGGGTGCGGCAAAAGAAATTGAGTCCAAATGCTCAATAAGATTACGAATTTTGAACTGCTCGGAATCAGTGTACAAGCCTCAGTTTGTCGAGTATAACCGTTCCAGCATTGCTTTGTAAATGGAGCCCAGTTGATTGAATCAGACTCGTCGGTTGAGTGGAAACCAGAGCAAATAGCTTCTTTAAAGCTTCTTCAAACTTCCAGTTGACAACTTCAGTTGATTATAAACATCGCTCGAAATGTGTCTATAATAAAAAAAAATTAAAAAGAGAAAAGAATTGAGAAAAAAAAAACGTGTGAACGAGTGTTATTTATAAGGAAACAAGAGTTGGTTTACGTCAGAATGCTTCATTTAGGGGCAATCAGGTTTCAGATTTCAGGATTTTAGATTCTAATCTTTATGAGCATTTTTTCTAATCCGATGTCACCATTCAATTCAATATGTTGGTGGAACGAAGTCGAATAATGTGATAGATGCTCTCAGAGCCACGCTTTATTTTCTTTTTGAATATAATAAACAAATTTCCTTTTCTTCCCTATATTTTTCTTGCTAAGCACAATGTTAATATTTTTTCATTTTACACTAAGGTAGGGATAAACTAACTAACTATATGTTTTTTTGATAGATTAAGGACCAAACAGACGACGGTACCATGGGTGGGTATCTATCATATTATTCGACTTGGTTCCACCAACATATTGATTGTTTGTCGTGCCTAAATCAATCTCAGTTGGTTCCACTACGTCTCCTAATGTGATAGTTCTCCGGTGAAAAAAATTGAATTAACAATTGCTGTGCTTGAAGAAGTTTGCGCCGTAGGTTTGTAATAAAATTTCTCGAATGTATTGGTATTAAGACTCCAGCTGGCATGGTTTTTGACGTCTTGTATGGAAAGACCTTTTTCAATGGCCTTTGTACTTGCATCCGAACGTATGGAATGAGCTTTGTACGCTTTGGTATCCACCCCGGATAACGACATTATCTTCTTTAACCATGCTAATAATGTTGAAGCCCGAATGGAGGAGGTCTTCTCGGTTTTCTCAATATACGCTAAAAACAAGGTGTGATCAATTGATTATTCGTAAATGCTGTGTCCTTTTTAGAAACTTAAACACCTTACATGTCAGACATATTCTGGCATCTTCCATTACTCCCAATCTTGATGTTTTTACTTGACTTTCCTTGGGTTCCCGAAAACATATAAGCATAATTATAAGGTTTCCTGAATTATCATCTTCAAATTTGAACTGTATGTCTCTTGCTTGTAAACGACCGACATCAGATCTTGGTCTTGTCATGGTAGACAAACAGAGTGGGGCAACTGTTTTTATTTGAAATTCTTCTATGGATAAAGTATGGCATACTCTGTCATAAAGTCGGTATTCCAGGAGGATAAATGATGATGAGCGGGAATCTTAACCACCGATCTCCTTTTAGTAGCAAAAAAGTCCTGAATTAAAGGTTGATTGGCAATGAGTAATTGGTTTGGATGTAGAACCCGAAAAACTGAAGCAATGGAAGATCTCAAAGTATTTAAGTGCGTGCTACTATAATGTTTGTTATCAATCAAAAATTGAAGCACATTTTCCCTGTTATAAGCTTCAGGGGATTTGCCAGTACACCATTGTTGCCAACGCCTCCAACCATTATCATAAGTTTGCTGAGTACCAGGTCTTGTAGATCCTTGTAGGAATTTGACATGCACCTCCAAACCTAAACTTGGCTTCCGCTTGGCTTAGTTGATAAGTTCCATGCGACAAATGAAAATCTTTGGTCTATCTTCTGTACTATTGGATAATCTAGATGTCTCATTCGGAGAATCATTGGATACCTGCATTGACTAGGACACAGGGGGGTCACTACCACAGCCTGATGAATTTTCTGTTTCTTCAACATCCGCACCACTCTTGGATTAATTTCCACGGTGGATTCAAGTACATCCCTTTCTTTAACCAACGCTGCTGGAAAGCATCTTGACCTTGGGCTTGTGGATCTGGAAATAGGCTCCAATACTTCTTGGGTCGGTGGTTGTGAGAGGCTGCGAAGGCATCGATTTTTAATGGACCCCATCGACCATTTCGGAACTGATTTTTCGTATAAAGGTTTCTTCATTCTGGATAAACTGTTCGCTTGAGTATTTGACACGCCAGCTATGTGTTGGTAACTCACTTGAAGATTGGACTGATTGCATAGATCTTGAATTTTTACTGTCAAGTCTTGAAGCCGAAACAACGCCATCCCTCCAAATTTGGTTGTGTATATTAAAGCCGTTGTGTTGTCGTTGTAAATTTGAATCGGACAACCTTATATCGTTGGCATGGAGTTGTAGTACAAAATAAACTACCTTCAATTCTCTTACGTTTATGTAATCCAACTTTTCTTCGTTCGCCCAAAACCCTTATGTTTTCATCACATGAAAGCTTATCCCTCATCCAGTATCTGAGCTGTCCGTGTAGATTGTCACTTTGGGTGTCAAAAACGGTAATTTTTGGATTGGCAAGCCATTCTTCATTGTACAAACTCTGTCCATCATTTTAGTTCCTCCTGTGCTGATAAAGATATCTTGCAGGATTTCTGCCCATCGTTGTGGTTTTAGTGTAGTGCTTTGGCCTGGTCGTGTTGGATATGGCGTACATGAAGTAACGCCTCCCCTGCCACTGAAATCATCGAAGTAACCTTTCCCACCCATTGGCACGATCTTGGAACTGGAAGTGAGGCTTGTCGTATTTTCTGTAATAATTTATTGATCCTCAGTATGGCAAAGGATTTATCTTCATTTTCTCAGTGTTGAACTAGAACCCCCGAAACTCTAGGATTTGAGAGGGGATCAGTACACTCTTTTTAAATTTGTAATAAACCCAAGGTATTGTAAAATGCTTCATTACTCTTTGACAAGTTTCTATTAAATCTTCTTTTGTTTTTGACAGTAGGTAAATATCATCTAAATAGTATACGATTTTTATGCCTTGTTTGCGTAGGGGTTTGATGGCGTATCTGTATTGGTAAACTTTCCCCTCTGTCTGAATGTTGAAAATTTTCGCGATGTCGGATGAGTGGGTATTACTGTGCATGAAACTTTAAATCGGTTTTTCACATGTAGTCTCCTGGATCTATTAGTTTTCTTAGCGTCAGTACACCTTCCATCTTAAAAGTGTTCGCATTCTACAAATTGGCTCCTGAACTGTAAAGAAGTTTAAAAGAAACTCTTCTTAGCTTGTAGGCATTATTATTTCGATTATTTTTGCCATTACTGATAAACTTCTCTACTGCCCCTACTACTGCAAATTGTTCCGTTTTGTTGAATTTTAATGTTTTCGATTTCCAAGGTATTGATATTGAAGCTAATGAAATCTTCTAACCTTTTTTCACAATTGACAAAGGCCGTAAGTGAGTGGTTGTTTTTTTCCAGTGATTGTAAACAAGTGTCATGCGGCCCCCAGGTAGGACGCCATCCGACGGAATGTTGAAGTATTGTTGTTGCTAGTTATTTTATATAATTTGCATAGCTAAATTGATTGGTGAGTATTGGTGAGTTGAGTGGGCACTAGCTAATTTGTTTGTTGTATTGGTCGAAGTTGTTGTTGATGAAACAATTGGTGCAGTTGGTGGGTCAATGATTGTTGTTAAAGAATTTTGTGCTGTTGAGGATGTGGAGGTAGAGGAAGGGATGCCTCTTTATCTTACTCTTCCCTAAAAGTGATGGTTTCCTCATCGGTTCCCATGTCTAGAGAAGTCTCTTCTAAATCCATTGCCAAATCCTCCTCTTCAATTTTCTGTGTCTTAAATAAACCTTATTGCTCAAATCGAGCTTTATAAACCTGATCGAAAAGTTGGAGACTAAAGAGATTTAAGAACTTCCTTCACCTGTCTCTGTTGATTCAAGATGCCTAATGCTGGGAAGGTACCTTGAGGGCTTTGAGGGCTTTGAGGGCTACCTATTTTACTTCTTGATCTTGAAACTTTTCAGATTCAAATCCAAAAAAGAGCGAGTTTTTCAACTTGTTGAGCACAATGTTATTGAACATGTCTCTGTCAGTATTAGAGTTAAATGCAGTTCTACTGCTGCTACTAAGGGCACTGTAATTGTTTGTAAATTTCAGTGCAAGCTCTCGCTTGTATTCTTATCGGTTCTGTAATATTATAAATGGTATTGACGAGCTGATATTCCCCCACCTTTTACTGTTTGAGTTCATTGATGAAATATTTGTTGATATGCTCTGGATTGTTCCAAATGTCACAATTGTACTATTGGATTTTTTTTTTTTTTTTTTTTTTTTTTTTTGTAAAATTTAAAAATTTTCTTATGAGCTGAACAGTTGTTGTCTCATCCAATGCTTGTTGAACTGATAAATAATGGTATTTCCGACCCATTGTATCTGTCTTCTTGCTTTTGTAATTGGGCTCTCTCGAGCTCTCTAACGATGTTCTCAGCTTTTTCGTTGATAAAGATCTATTGAGATTCAGTATTGGGTCTGTCATTTGATGTGATTCTCCCCATATATTTTTATGATACACGGCTTTGAAAGATATATGAGGAAGTCTGTTTTATTGTATAAAAAAAGGAAAAACAAATCATGGCTCTGAGAGCCTCTATCCAATTAAAAGATATAGTAGATTAATTTAGGCAGAACAAATAACCATTAAAAAAACGGGTTTAAACGATAAAAGTATAATTAAAAAATTTGATTTTATTAAATAAGAAATGAACATCAATATAGGTTGGATTGCTAGGAGTAATCTTCTTATAAGAACAAGCATCGTGTGCGTAATAAACGGCAAACACAGGTTTTCATACCAATAAGCCTTCAATCTACTCAAATTAAGAACGCACGTAAAGACAGAGGGTCAAAAGTATTGCCTAATATATGAAAGCCTAGTTAAAATGAAGCATTGTTTTCAAGAATCGTCACCTTGAGAAAATACAATGTAACCAATCAAAGGTATGCCAACTTTACAGAAATGAAATGGAATAGTTATTAAGAACTTGAGTTTTGTTGCATGTGTAGAATGTCGTATTTACTCCTATTAAACCGAATATAATTACAATTTAGCTTGTCTTATAGTTACAATACTTACTGTATTATAACACGGGCTCCAGTGAATAGGATTCCTGTTGCCTAAAAGACACAATACCGGTATAACACAACATTCACTCTGCGATCATATATCAAACTTAATCCAAGTTGTTGTGTAACCGTAGCACTTTATAAGACATATACTTTGATCAGGTTCTGTAATCCTTAACTTTGGTTAAGGGATTATGAGCTGCTATATCTATATGAAGGTTCTAAACAAAAAACGACGAACTTACATTACATAAGTAATACGTTCTCTTTTATGTTGTCATTGATTTGTATTCCAAATTAAGGTACCACTATCTCGTGTAATACCTTAATTAGAATAAGCAGAGAATTTACCTGAAGTTATAATTCGTATATAAAAGGACCTCTAATTTTATTTATGACAAACTCTCCAACTTATAATAAAGGAATAAAGAGTCTCATTTCTTATTCCGGCTATAACACTTCTATCATATACTTTATATACGAAATTATCACATAGAAAAAAAGGAAATCTAACTATAATTGAAAACGGATCAGTTTCTTCGTTTTTTCTTTTTTTCTTTTCTTCCTTCGTCAATTTCACAATTATCTTTATTTTTGGCATGCTGACGTTGTTAGTATTTTCTTTTCATCTATCCGGTCCCGTCAATAACCCTCTTTTGTTTTGGGGCTGGTCAAAGTCATGAAACACTACAATGTGGTAAGACACGACAAGTCTGTGCCACTTGTCAAGGCCCGCCCAAGGTGTAGCACAGCCATCATAGACGTCATAGACATCGAATACAACTTTGGATTGATTGGGTTTCCTCCAAACGGAAACCAGTTTAAGGTCATCGCCTCTTATTTCGTGTTCAACGATAACTTGGGGCAAATAAAAGAAACATTCCTCCTCTGTATTTTTATAGTAACTGTCCTGTATTTTGTTTTTGTTTTGTCGTGTTTGTTCGAAAAAAAAAAAAAAAAAAAAAAAAAGGAATTGCACTTAAAATGAAAGATTTTATGGAAAGAAAGAATAATTAAAAGTAGAAGATCTTTATGATCTTGGCAATTGTTGCTGTTGCTAAAATTGTTGGGGTTCTTGGGACAAGACCCTTTAAAGATACTGTTTGGTGTTATGACCTGCTTGTTGACAAGTCCCAAAAAGCCTCCATTGTAGATACAAATGATCAACTTGGAGGATTAGATGTTGATTGTAAAAGGCCCTCGTGTGGTGCACCTATGGAATTCCAGTTGTCACCTTGTAGGTATTTGTTCAGTCTAACCGAGGTTGCGAATTAGTATTTTTTTTATATATATACATATATCAACTAAAAGCAATTTCAAAATACCTTCAGTTGACAAATGTGCGTCAATTTTATCGTGAGGCTTACTGTCGTCTTCAGCATCACTTTCATCAGACAAAATATAAAAATCTTCTTCATCGTTATCGGTTTTTTTAATTTAGTTATATCAGGTATTATAATGTAAAGTTGTAACTTTGTGTACAATTTACCTTTCTGGGAATTAGCAGTATCATCCAATGCGATTGCTCTTTCTGCATTCTATTTAATTGTAATGCAACAGAATTGTTAGTCGATTTGGGTGGGCAATCAATATTAGTATTATACGTTACGCTTGCAGTTTTTTCCAATGGAATTTCGGCATCTACCTTCGTTTCAACCTTAACGACATCTATTGTCATGACTGTATTTATGAGTTAAGTTATTTTTCAATTTAATTTTTCAGTTGAAGATCATCATTTTTTTTTTTTTTTTTTTTTTTTTTGGAATAAACAAAGGTAAAATCGACATAAATATTTATCACATACGGTTAAGCATCGTAACAAAAATAACGGCGTACCAGTTTAAAAAGATTACATACGACGAGTTGTTTTATTTAAAATATTTACTGGAACAGCAATATAACAGATACATGTATATCATAAAACCCTCTTTTGCCAAATGCCTCGCGTTTATGATAATAATAATTATATATAAAAAAAAAAAAAAAAAAAAAAAAAAAAAAACTTACCATTTTCCTTCCTCGTCTTGACATTTTTTACATCACTCTGACAGCCGTCGTCTTCATGTGCCATACACTTTTCGTAATCTAGCAACAAACATCATAAATCATAGTCAGTTGGGTCCAGGTATAAATTTGTTGATAAGCTACCTTCATCGTGTTCAAATCTCCAACGTTTGTCTACCAATGACAATGGGAGAACTCCAGGATTTTCGCTGATAATGCATGGGCAAGGTAAGCGATACCTAATACGATCCCAACATTGGCAATCACTTCCTCTGTGAACAAAGTCATCTTGCAATGATTTGACTAGGTTTTCTCTAATTTTATCCATTGCAAAACGGACAACCTTGAACGCGAGGTTTTTAAATCGATACTCACGGCTCTGATCAAATGAGACGGAGTCAATGCTGATTCGTTCAATAGCTAGTCTTCTATAACGATCCTCCCTCTAAATGTTCAGAATTTGACATAAATATATCAGTATGCTTTTAAATTCAACAACTTTATGTTAAATATACCTTTTTTTCGTAATAGGCATGCATTCGTTTACATGTGAGAGTCAAACGTGAAGCCGATTGGCTTCCCAGAGCTCTTTTCAAACCTGAATGGAAACTTTCAGCTCTTCCAGATGTTCTATTGCCCATATGAGCATGTTCGTTTGCATAAAAACCGGCCCACCGTTTCATCTCGTCTTCTTTCATAAGGCTGTAATGAAGTTTTAAATATCAGTCATAAGAATGCAACATCTATTGTTGTTAATACCTACACATCTTTATAATAGGCCAAGGCCGTTTTTCCATTATCTTTGAAGTATCCATCAGTGGTGATGATCTGCTCAAATTGGGTGGATGCCTTTTTGAAAGAGAGTTCGTTGTAACTGCTCATCATGGCCTTGAACTCTACTTCTGCTTTAACAATACGCAAGTTGTATTCAGCAGAGGCAACCTTACCAATTGCCAGTTTGGTAGACATGGTGTTCCAAAGATGCCACGAACAAAGCAGATGCTGGCTCTCAGGGAACACTAATTTAATTGCGTTTTTCAATGCTTGTTCGTTATCCGTGACAATAACAGAGGGCAAATTGAAGTTGGTTTCAATTGGCCAAACTGCCTCCCTTAACTCTTGCAAAATCCAGTTGTACGTTTGTTCGGTTTCATTACTAACAAATGCAGCGGCAACAGCAAAAGTTTGCAACCTATTTCCTCCTTTAATAGATGAAGCATTGCTCGTACCAACAATGTTAACGAGCGACAATTTATGGGCGTTAGTTTTGTACGTAGCGTCAATTGTTATTGCCTCTGGCCAACGTCTGGCTTCTTCAATGGCTTTTTCGTGAATAAAAAATAGCCCGCTTACTTCTTGGTTTCCTTTTACTTGAATACGTATGACATAACCAAGGCTTTCTAATTCGGTAACAAGTGAGTACATTTCTTTCCCTCCGTTGTCATTCAAATACAATGCTTGAATATTTTGAATATCCTTTTCAATGATATTTTTTACATTCAAAGCTTTTAAAGTCTAAAAAAAAAGGAAGCTGTACTGAGTATATGAGATAGTCTCTTTGTTCAAATTTATATAGTTACGTCCATAACACTGGTGACCGGGTCTTTGTGCCCACTGGATAAAAGAGCATATATTCTATTCATGATTTCTGGGCTTTGCTTACGGTGAATGGCGTACGTGGTAACATCCTGTGAAATGGGATGGTTATGATTCATATTATTTTTGGTGACAGTTAATCCAAACAAAGTGATCGAAGCAGGGCAAAGAAACTTTTGGGTGCTTTTTTTGTAAATGGTTTTTTTTTCAGACACAGAAGGATCTTTAGGCGTGGAGTCAATCGTCTCTTCAACATCTTCTTCGTCGATAATCAAGTCGTTTTTTTTCCGAGTTCACGCTTGATACCACCGTGTTTACAGATATAAAAAAACTGGCCTTTCTCGGGGTGAGAGTTTTTAATCGAAAAAACCACGTTGAACTTTTTTCCAAAGGTACTGATCGCGGTTTTCAGTTCTTCTTTTGTCTCGAAGTGTTTGCCTACAGCAAATGTACTGTTGAATTCAGCATGCATGCTGTCACGAACATTTGTAGTTTGAGAAAACATATTTATGGTAACAAAGTAGAGAATTTTTATTTAGTGACAAATTGTAAGCTCTTGACTTCCAGAAAATACACGCTCTGTCAAATATGAAACGTCACTCTTTTTCACTTTTTTAAGGTCTACGTCATACTTTTTGCTATTTTTGAGCCGGAAAATGAAATCGAGCGTGTATGATTTTTTTCTTCTTCTTTGTGCCAAAAGTTCTGACACGGTGATTCGTGTTCATTGCTTGAAGTCACACAACGCATCTTGGACTCTTGAAAATTCGCTATGCTATGGTACTTCTATGCCTTGAATCTTTTACGAGCCTTTGGTGTGATTAACCGGATAGGTCTGAAAGCTTCCTGGTTATAGTAACAAGGTACTGGGTGTTAGAACTGATCCGGTACACCAGCGGAAGTGAGGTTCGCAGACGGTTTGTCGAGTTTTACGTCACCTTCCCCACATGGCTATTTGATTTCAATATTATTGTTCGTTTATCTTAATCATCGTCTCATTCAAGTTTATTGGTGTTAGTCAAGCTTAACGTCGGTCATTGGTGTCACTCAGCAAGCACATACTCCGGAGAAAATGTAAGCAACTGTGATGCGAACATAGATTGTGCACTTATTAACAAGTACGCAATGTTTAGCTAATGTATGATTATCAGCAAGAAGAAGGTCCTGAGAAACTACATCATTATCAGCAAGTACAGTGTCAAAAGCAAGTATATGGTCAACAGCAAGTATATGGTCAACAGCAAGTATATGGTTATCAGCAAGTATATGGTTATCAGCAAGTACATAGAAATCTTAGTGTATGTGTATCCTAAAGTATAAGGTTTACTGTAATTTCACTGTTAACATTCATAACTCTAGATATCAGAAGTCGTATGGGTATCAGCAAGTACGAATGTGTTTTCAACAAACCTTTCGTTATCAGCAAGTCTATGGCGTGAAATCAAATTACGAATAGGTCTTCAACAACCTTTTCACCATGTGGAGCATATTTTATTTATTTCTAGCATTTCAAGAGAGGAGTTGGTCCTGGTGGTTCAGGTCAGCATGCCTCTTGCCTGAGATAAATAAGTTGGGAGGATTGGGTGTCTCGTCTATCAGTTGGTTATTGGCATGGAAGATGGACTTATGTGAGGGCCGGAAGTAACTTGTTATGGAAAGCCTACAAGCCAAATTGCATAGGGAACGTTTTCTAGTTGAGAACATGGCGTTTTGACCTCCTTGTAGTGAATAACAGGAGTCCCATTTAGAGCCATCAAAATATTAAAATGCGGGTGACTTCCACGCAGTTGCACTTGGGCAGTTTCTTTGAAGATTTGGCTAGTGATTCTCTACTTGATTTTAAATTATAAATAAAAACATTCGAGTTCTTCAATTTTAATCTATGTTCTACATAACATTGAATCAATCCAAGAAATATCGTCTTTTTGATGAAACAGTGTGGAATTTTTGGAAAAATTGTCCTACGCCTGTTCCACACAAACTTAACTTCATTGAACGTAAACAATCTCTTGAATAATAAGAAGGTTTGTGATACTGCATATACTCTTTTCAATGATACTGATTCTGTAGATCAATAATTGATTATTAAACTAGGTGATGCAACAACTGTATATTTAAACTTCTTTATTTCTTGTGTGAATCCAACACAGCCATCATAATTAATGCCAATTATGATGACATTGGTATCCCATGTTAATTTAATAAAATTGACCATTACAGCAGCATTATCTCTTCATTTCTTTACTTGCTGAGTTATGACTAAAGTAGAAATATCAATTAACTTGAATTTATTTGGTAGTTAGCTCGTTTTTCGTCATTATCATGATATGCCCTTGCATTTTCGGGACCTCATCTAAATAAATTCTAGCTGTATTTCGTGTGTTTCATGAAGTCTTCGACTTTAGTACGAATATCTCTAATTGCCCACCTTCAGTCATATACTTTTAAGCACATAATGGGTGAGTTAGAAGCTTTAATGATATTATGTATAGAAATAACATGAAGATATACGATTTGTTTATGTGGTTTTTTGTGACTGAGCGACCCATTAATGTAAAATCAGCTGGCAGCTCTGGTTATTATACAAATATCAAATTCTCAGGTCAATATTGCGGAAGGAGCTATGGATGGTTGCCATGCAAGAGTTTACAGAGTAAAGTTTTTTGTTGCTTGTAAAAAAATTATTAGCTACCATCTTTTGGTACCTCTAAATCAATGTAGCCAATTAACAAATTATTAAAGTAAGATAGACACCCTTTATCAATGATGCCTTCTAGAGACGGGCAATTTGATCCTGCTCGGCATAATACATGTCCGACTGGGCTGGTGGAGATAATAATATAAACCCGTTAAATAGACATCATGTCCTGCTTTACGCGATTCAAATGCTTTAGATGAGGATATCTACCCCTACCGGAAACAGACCAAGTAGATCGACTACACTTTAGTAGAATTGCTCATGGTCTGAAATAAGCTGCTTCAACACCACAGCAATAGCAGGAATTACACTGATCGATGGCATTATTGTGTGCTCGGCTCGGCTTCTCTCAACATGAGCAAGAGATCACTCTTGATTTTCGAGAATTAGACTCCATGTGGAATTTTTAAACGTATTGAAATGTAATAAAAAGAGAATGGACGCTTTTTTTTTTAGAATCATAGACTGGTAAGCTTCGTAAAGTTTTTTTTTTTTTTTTTTTTTTTTTTTTGCTACACTCTGCACTTGGACCCTGTTGGCTTCGAAAAAGATGTATTCTAGACTTTACATTTTTAAGAGTTTTATTTATTTTGAATTGTTGTTTATGCGATGAGTTGTTACTGTTAGCTTCAATCAAACCTATTTGTATTTATCTATTGGGAACATGCTTTTTTTTTTTTTCTTTTTTTGATAGAGAAGTATTTACTTCTCCTTTGGGATTATAACTGACGTAACTCAGTTACACAACAGTGGATACATGATGTAAGGCCGTGTAGAAACCACTATATTTTCTCGTTTGTTCACACCTGAACTTATTACATGAGTAATTCTGTCAAGATATATCCCCCCACCCCCACATAAACTGAAAAGCATTTATTTTTATAAAAAAAAAATTACCAAGGTACGGGATGTATCGTGTTGCGTTACATGGGTTATTAATCAGCCGCAGAGAAATGAAAATTTGTTGCCTTCAGTGATACAAGTGCACAAGTACCACATACTGACATATGCCATATTGAAGAAGGGGAAAAAAAAGACGCCGTACCACCGAGTCCAATTAAAGAGCTTAGAACGGCCTATTTTTCTGATTGGGGTTGTTTATCCTTTTTATACATCCGCTCTCCCAAGCAGTGATTTTAGTATAAATAAAAATAAAAAAAAGAAAAAAAAATGATTTTTCTCCCTTTTTGTCTTAAAACATTAAACAAACAAAAAAGATGGGATTCTTTTCAAGTATATTTGGGAAAGGGTCGAATAAATCATACACAAGACTTCCTAGTCCAACGACCTTTATGCGGTCAAAGCGTTGGAGAGCAATCACTATTTTGAAATATGCAATTGTTATTATTGCAGCCATTGTCATTTCTTTCTTCGCCATTTGTCAATTACAACTCAATGTAAGAGTCTATTTACGTAACTGGATATCGCATGCCGACGATGCTTATTATAAACCACTGGCCGGATGTTTTGATAGTCTACCGGATAATAGCCCTTATTTAAACGGTGTGAACCAATACACCTATGATGTTGCACCCGGTATCAGTTTGATGGAAGACTACGACTGTTATGATTTCGCTGCCACCATTAAATCAAAGCCCTTTATAGAATACCCTATTTCGAAAGAAAAGACAGTATATCATGCCTACTGGCGTTCTGACCTGGCCCCTGTCGGTCCTAAACAACTAGCTACTTTACGTTCATTTTTTGTAACTCAAAATCCCAACAACACTGTTTTATATCTCTGGTCTAACGGAGATCTCTCATTATCACCTGTGATAAAGCAGATTCAAGAACATGTGGGCGATCGACTTCAGACAAAAGTATATATACCTCATGAATTGGCCAAGGGATCTCCCATGGAAGGTTCTCCTCATTTGGATTTCAAGGACGATAGTGGTTATCTTGATGGTGATCTTATTCGATTATTAGCCATCTATCGCTATGGTGGCATGTGGTTTGATATGGATTCCTTATTTATTCGGGATATGGCTCCGCTTTTAGAACATGAATGGTTATCACAGTGGGATTGTTTCTTGCCTAACGGTTTCCCATTTAACGGTGCTTTTATGCGTTTTCACCGCAAATCACCCTATCTCTGTGAAATGTTATCCGAATTAGCCTCGGGTCCATTACCAACACCAGATACCATCGACTGGGGAGGTTACATGTATTATAGAATTTATCGTAGACTATTACATCATGGTATTCGTCCTTGGGCTGTCTTACCGTGGTGCTTTACTGATTCAGTCGTCTGTTCACCGAAAAACTCAATGCCCAACGCCTTCATCGAGGCCGATTTTGATAAGGAAAGATTATTACAGACATTCGCCTATCACTGGCACAACCAATGGAAGAAAGAACCTGGATCCTTGTTTAGATTTTTGGAAGAAAGACACAAGGAGGCCGCTGGTTGGTAAATTACAATATACATATATCCCCCCCCAACCCCCAACCCTACCCTTCGCATCTGTTTTCTTGTTTTATAAAATAAAGTTTTATATTGTATTCATACTATTTTCAACCTTTAATCCCATATTTTGGAACAATGGGGTAATTATCAGCCACAAGACTTGCTTAATCAATATTATTGTTTTCCATGCAGGTGACACAGGAATACTCACAACATCAACCGTTTTTATACACAAGCATGTCGGGGTACGCCAAGCATTTTGCACGCCCTTTTAAAAAATATCAGAATTCAGGCTTTAGATTTTGGTTGTCTCCCAGAGTTTCGTTCTTCAGCCTATAAAAGAGAAGGCATTAATCACATAAAAGAATCGTATGTTTTTTGCCACGGTGCTGAAAAACTATTTGCCCAGCCACATAGTTACCCAACAACATGAATGGGATAAATGGTTTTACCGACATGATCAAACAATTTCTAATGTGATACAGAATCATTACACTTGAAGAAAAACATGCAATCTACCGACCGATGTCAGCAAATATGCCGCTGCTCTATTGATTTGCTTGATTAAATGTCAATCTTTTTAAAAAACGAAAAGCGAACAATCAAGTACATAAATTAAGTCATTCCTTTAGAAAATTATCAAGAATAGGTACATACGCACAAAAAAAAAAAAAATCAATCCACATAAACGGGAATATTTAGTCAGCCTTGATCTTTTTTTCACAAACATTGTTCGTTCAAAAAAAAAGGATCTTAATGTGAACTTGAGAAAAAAGCGTGTACAGTTTCAAGCCTTTATAATATATCGCAATTTTCTTGTTTTTGTCTTGGCATGATTCACAGAGAGGTCGGTATAATCTTTTTGTATGGTGCAATTTGATGCCTCTAACTTTGAAGCTTGATTGGCCTAACTACTGCAAAGGTCTTCATCTATTTTTTTTTTTTTTTTTAAGTTCCGTGATTTAAATTAAAGAAGCAATCGCGTTTATTTTATTTTATTTCAAGATAAACTGTTGGAAGGGAAATATGTCAATGGTACTCTTATTTTTGGAGTTTGTACACAAACCCACAGGCATACTTGAGTGTGTAATACCCATAAACATTATGAACTTGTGTCAAATATAATACTTTGTTTTTGTGTTCCATCTCATTTAGTGAAACCTTAGCATTACATAACCTTGGCTTGACTTCTAGATACATCATCTTGTTACTGTTCAGGCATCATATTTTATTTTCCCTGGTTTTTTAGAAAGCCTATTCTTCCCTAAAAAAATTATTATTTTTATTGAAATTCACAGTTAATGCATTGCGACATACTTGGCTGAGATCACATTATTAGTAGTTGTTGTTCCTGTCCTTGTTGAAGAATAAGACAGATAGTCAATTGCCCTAGATCAGATAAAATCAACGTCAACCAATACCAGGCTTTTATAAGGGACATTCAATCCAAAGGCTATAAGATGGCATTCCCTTCCAAAAATCAATGAGACATAAAAACGAAAACGACAAAAACATTTCGTTCTCCACTCAATTTCTTGATGCAGACTTTATTAACCCGCCATCAAGAAATAAGATCTTTGTCGTATCCCGATTCAATAAAATGAGCTCATCATACTTTTTCTTTTTTCTTTTTTTTTCATCTTTTAGTGTTTTTTATTTGAAAAAAAAAGATCAAGCGTATACCCTTCACACATACACACCTGTACGTTTAAATATCCACCATGGCTGAAAAAGACGAGAAAACTTTAGAGGAAATCACAGACGATGCCTCGAGTTACACATCAACCGAATCTACAAAGAGTCACACTTTACAACGTGGCCTCAAAGCTCGACATATTCAAATGATTGCGTTGGGCGGTACCATTGGTAAATTACATATATATATATCAATAAGCACACGTATCTCCCCCCCCCCTCCTAAAACACATGCTCACCTTAGGCGGTTATACATGTAGGTACTGGCTTATTCATGTCTTCGGGATCAGCTATTGCAACAGGTGGTCCTGGTGGAGCGCTGGTAGCGTATGCACTAACTGGTGTTCTTGTTTTTTGCGTCATGATGAGTTTGGGAGAGATGTCAGCTCTAATTCCTGTAGCTGGTTCATTCTCTCATTTCGCCTATCGATTTGCCGATCCTTCACTTGGATTTATGCTTGGCTGGGTTTATTGGGCTAACTGGGCCGTGGGTGTTGCTGCAGAATTGACGGGTGTGTCTCTAATCATGGAGTACTGGATTACCAGCGTAAATAGCGTTGTCTGGGCAGTCATTTGTCTCGTGATTCTTGTTGCCTTGAACGTCTTTTCGGTCAAGGGGTACGGTGAAGTGGAATACTGGATTTCATTTGTAAAGATCATTGTGGTTGTCGTCTTTCTGATTGTCGGTTTTTGTGTAGACACGGGTGTAGCGGGTGGCATCAACTATGGTGTTTCAAACTTTCATCTGCCCGGCGGTGCTTTCCCTCAAGGATTTTTAGGTGTCTTTAACGTATTTATCAATGCTGCTTATTCCTTTAATGGTGTAGAAATTGTGGGTATTACTGCAGGAGAATCAGCTAATCCACATAAAACAGTACCTACAGCTGTCAAGCAAGTGTTCTATCGTATCATATTGTTCTATATTCTTTCGATGCTTGTTATTGGTCTTGTGATACCTTACACAGATCCTAACCTTTTAAATGGTAGCAGTGATATTTCGATCTCTCCCTTTACACTTGTCTTTCAAAAGTCTGGTGCAGCCTGGGCCGCTGATATGATGAATGCCATTATTTTGATCACCATGATCTCTGCTGGTAATTCGGGTGTTTACTCCTCTTCCCGTACACTTATGGGATTAGCCAATGATGGGTTTGCTCCCAAACTATTTAGCAGAGTGACTCGCACAGGTATCCCACTTTGGTCAGTCCTGGCCACTTGTCTTGTTGGTTGCATTACTTTTGTAACTTCCCTGTTTGGAGCGGGTGTTGTATTTAACTGGTTGGTAAATTTAACGTCTCTTGCAGGCTTGATTACGTGGGTCTGTATATCGATCACACATCTTCGCTTCCGACAGGGTTATGTAGCTCAAGGTCGATCATTGAGTGCACTTCCTTACCTGGCTCCTTTCTTTCCATGGGGGGATTGGATTGTGATTATTGCTGGGACAGTCATTATCTTTGGACAAGGCTATCACACATTTTTGGCTCCCATTGTTGCTCAAGATGTGATTAGCAGTTATATTGGATTATTTTTGGCTGTGGTGCTGTATGGTGTGCATCGAGTTTGGAAACGACCAGCACTGGTCAAGAATATGGAGATGGATTTTGAGTCGGGTACATTCCAGACGCTGGATGTCCGTCCTGAAGATGAAGGAGAGCGTACCTTGTGGAAACGTGTTTGGAAAAAGATTCTGGAATACATTGCATAAATCAATTGTTTAAGGCTATGAAAAATAAACTTTTTTCTTGTAAATAGAGTGAGACCTCACTGTCATTAAAATTTGTATTCTAATTTACATGACTTTTTCATTGAGCTTTGATACCGAAAAAGATCAAAGTGTCATTTTTTTTTTTTTTACAAAACCAAGGGCGCTAAACTTAAAAATAAAACATTATTTGTATGTAGAACATCAGTTTGGTTAGAAAAAAAGAGCATTTGAATCCGTGATTTCCGACAGATTTATCTGCGAGTTAATGAGCCCAAAATAATTCTGCTAGCATAATTACTGTTTTGAGTACAGTCCGTGAACCTTACGCTCATACACGTCTCCGTCAACCCGAGAACTTTAAACCCATTTCCATCTTTGTGAATTTCACAGAAAAATTTATTTTAAAAGTCAAAACTTATATTGCTTCTGATGAAAAGTTAACATGACTCTTTTATCAAATAATGGCAATCGATAACAAACAATGTATTTACCCATACGAACAGTCTGTCGTGTACTTATTTAAGGGGGGGGGGAGGGGATTCTTGGCAGTGCTACGATGTCGTAATTTAGCGTAGCACCATTTTATGCAGATTTATATTGACGCTCATTCGGAATACCAAAAGTAGAAAACAAAACACGATGGACACAAAAGAAGGAGAGTTCTTTTATTGAAGAAATTCAAAAAAACAAATAGAACAGGGGATTTGAGTGCTCCAAGCAACTGTCGTCGAGACTTGGTTGTGCGATAGCAGCACTAGTGTTTGTAGCATTGGTGTTACCTTATTAATCTGGGTGTTTATAATTGCAATGGATCACATTAAGTGGCTTCAAATTATTAACAAGTATAATCAAATGCGGTTGTCATGTTGATCAGATTATTTGGAAAGTATGACTATTTGATAAACAATAATAATACATGGTTTAATCAGGAATGACTTGAAAGAATGGATCGCCATCTGTACCAGATAGTACGCACATACGTGCCAGGGTAATATACTCTGATATTAGGATTAAATAGGCTGAAGGGTCAATGTACGTATCTATTCGTTATTAAGGGGAGTAGTAGGGCTTGAACCACGATTTAATCTCATTAACCATTTACAGACACATGGAAACGGGGGGTTTTTTTTTTTATAAAAGAGGTTCCAAACCCAATAAACTTTTATTGTCTGACATCACTCTGGCAAAAGGATGTGTTTATGCATTATTATAATTTAAGGGGTGAGGGGAATGTGTATGTGCGTTTAACTTTATAATAAAAAAAAATTATTCTTTTGGGTATGAGGGTTGTAAGAGAAGGGAAGGGGAAGTTATTTTTTTTTTTTTTTTTTTTTGTGAGGAATAAAAAATAGCTATTTACATCTCTCTTTTTTTGTTTTATAAAAAAAAAAAATGAAAAATAAAAATATAAAAAAAAAAAAAAAAAAAAAAAAAAATAATAAAAAAAAAAGGTTGTTAAAAGAAAAAGTACAAAAGTTATATGAGTATATAAAGTTATGCATAATTATTGGTATCATTTAGAGTTGCAGTGGGTTTCGGTGACTGAGTTTGAGGGTCGTGATGGTCTTCTTCTGCAGGCCTTACAGCTGTGGGTCGTGTGGATTGTAGGATCCATTCATGCTGGAATGCCTTTTCGGGGTTTAACCGTTTTGCGGGATCCCATTCTAAACACTGGTGAATGAAATCTAAAAACAGGGCGTCGTTACATCTCAGAGCTTGTCCGAGATTCTTGGTTCCTGCTCTACGCTTCTTGCCACGGGAGTTAGATACAACTCGAGGCTCTCCACGACGATCTATCTTTCGATATTAGAAAACTAGAAAAAATCTATTTTTAAAAAAAGTTATGCTTTACCAAAGAATAAGTTTCTCCGTTCGCTTTGTTGCACTAATGCAGGCTCAGGCACACCCAGTACTTCCATAATACAAGCAAGCTGTTCTTGTTCATTTTCTCCGGGAAAAATAGGTACACCCGTGTATAATTCTGCAATAATACAACCCAAACTCCACATATCGATAGCCATCGTGTAATCAAGACCCAAAATAATCTCGGGTGATCGATAGAATCGACTTTGAATATACGTATACACTAATAAACAATGCATAATGAATAACCCAATCAAAAGAAAAAGCATGTTTGTAAAAACATTTACCTCTTTGGCTTTCCAAACAACTACTGCCGAAATCGATAACTTTGATTGTGCTTTTTGTGGGATGTTTGAGCAGAATATTCTGATATTTGTTTTTAATCACATTTTGTTTTGCATATGTTCATTAAAAAGAAAATTTGCTTACCTCAGGCTTTAAATCACAATGCACTACGCCATGTCTATTTAATAACGATAGTGATCGTAGTAATTGTACAGTAAATCTAGTCCAAAAGAAGAGAGAGAGATAGATTAATTACGTATTCGATCCATCCAATTTGGGAAGTTGATTTACCTTTTGATTAAAGTGATATGGAATCCTTGAAAGTTATTAATCTTGATAAATTCATACAGATTCATGCTGAGACATTCACAGGCAATACACAGATGGTTACGGAAATAAAAGTTATCAGTCATTTTGACGTTATGATGTCTATCCTCTGGATCCCATTTCACTAAATCACCCAGAATCTTTACTTCTGTCCTTGCTTGAGCATAAAATCGTTTCTTATTTCGAATCAATTTGACAGCAACGGTGGATGCAGTTTTATGATCATAACACTTGACAACCTGACCAAACGAACCTCTGCCCAACTCCTCTAGGATCTCGTATCTGTACGCCAAATGATCATTTGTCACACTCTTATAATCCCCACGTTCATCATCATAACCGTAATTAAGTGCAGGATTATCAGGCATAGCTTGATATTTCTTGGATTGATGACCCACAAAATAGACTTCGGGATAATTTCCGATTTCATTTTGCTCATATGGACTCAGATGATGGCCGTAGAATTTGATGGCAATCTGGGGTGATTTGGGCACGCCGGGGCTAAACGCTTCCACCATCTCTTTATCCCACATCAATAATGAGTCCTTGATACGTTGAGGTCTTGCTCTTTCTTCGGCTGACACAAGTTGTAAATATTTATCGTCCTCATGACTCTTTTTTCTAGGTCGATATTCAGAAGGTGTGGTTGTATCTCCAACAATCGTATGTTGTGCCACCATCGCTTCTAATTTTTCCTTCAAGCTGATAGCTCTATGTCGCCCTTCAATGAGAAAAGTTAATTGAATGTAGCAAAAAATAAACGTTCTTTTAGCTACCTTTGTCCTTTTCAATCGTTTCCTCTACTGAATTCTTTCTGCTGCCGTTGGAATAACCCGACACACTTAATTTACGATCATCAGTCACTGGTGTTTTCTTTGTGGAAGGTACAGCTAAACTGGAGCGACGTGTGGGAGTGGGTCGCACACGTGGAGAAGGAATGGTCACTGGTGAATTTTTTAATGGCGGTGTGACAACCTGAGCACTAGTAGGAGTCTTCAAGGAAGGTCGTCGACTGGTAGAAATGCCTAAATGACTCTGTCCTTTAGCTCTTCTTGTCGAAATCGATTTCTTGGGTGGTGTAACGATGGTTGTAGGTGCTTCGGCCGAGGAAGATGAAGAGGAACTGATTGGTATAGGTGTAGTGTTGGCAGAAGATGAAGAGATGGATAACCTTTTCTTTGTCTTTAAACTAAGTCGACTGGTGCTGGTTGTACTCACCGCTTTGACGGAAGGTGATTTAGGTGCCAGTCGCTTTTGTTGAGGAATAGTTATCCTTATAGGTTCAAGCTTCATCGGAGGTAATTGTAAGGACTGAACAGTAGGTGCTTTGGCTAGACTACCAGGTAATGTCTTACCACGCTTTCTCACGGTTGGTTTCTTCTCCCCTTCCTCTGTCTTTACAATACTTTTTCTTCGGGTGGTAGTGAGGGACGGTTGATCCCCGTTGGGCGATTCGTTCTTGACCACACTCTTTCTTCTTGCCATTCTTGCAGCTAATGACTGATCTGCATTAGGCGAATTGACTACACTCTTTCGTCTTGCCATTCTAGCAGCTGCCATGGTGGGATGATCACTGTTGCTGGGAGAATCGTTTTTGACCGTACTCTTCCTTCTTGCCATTCTAGCAGCAGTTTGCTCTTCACTGGGGGAATTGGCTGTGCTCTTTCTTCTTGCCATTCTTGCAGCAGCGATGGTTGGAGAAGTGGGCAGTCCATCCTTAAGATTTTCAGTCCTAGACATCCTTCTGTTGGCGAGTATTGAGTCTATAGGATTTTCATTCACGATGGATTTCTTTCGAAGTCTGGTGGCGTTAGGTTCGTCACTACTGCTACTGCTGTTGGCTAAATCTAATTGTTGGCGTGCCTTGACAGTAGCTGCAGCTAAAATAGATCTTCTCTTTAATGCTGAATTTGGTTTCTCATCTTCGCTGGTGATGGATGGAGATGTAGTATCACCTCTCGAAAGATTGCTGGTTTTCCTTGGAGAGGCAGATGATAATCTATTAACTGTTGTGTTTGCAGTCGAATGTCTTCTCTGTTGATCAGCAGCCTTTGTGGTTTTCATATAATTAGACTCAGGTGCACGTTGAGGTTGAGGTAAGATAGAAGCACCATTTGATAAGGTACGTCTTCTGGGAGTGTCTTCAGTACGTAACTTATCCTTGACAACGCTCGTTCTTCTTCTTGTGAGAGGAGTTTCGTCGAGATGAGGTTTATTGTAAATGCCTAATTCTTCTTTAGCCAGTTGTCTTTCTATGGCGAGAGTATTACGTAATCTATCAGCCAATTTAACCAGACCATTATTGTTGTCATCTTCCTTTGTTGTCATTAATGCACCTGATAATGTTTGTCTTCTTGTATTTAATTTTTCATTCAAGTTTGACTTTAATCTGTTGGGATCTTTTATGACTGGTCTTTTAAGATCGACGGTGGATGTGGTACTTTTACGTCGCGTATCATTATTATATTTTCTTGTGGGTGGTTTATCCCCTTCAGTAAAGGCAGATTCATAAACGGTTTGACTCATATCGGTTTCACTGGCTTGTTTATTTAAGAGTGCACGAGATCGACTGCTAGCGGTGGATCTTGTATATTTTCCTTCTTTATCTGTTGTACCTGTGAATCTATGCTGTTCCATATGGATCCAAGATTCGGTAATATATGGATTACTTACTGTCGATGACGACATAAAAATATGCTTTTATAAAATTTCTTTTTTTTTTTTTTTTTTTTTTACAAGTCTAATGTACAAGATGATGAGTAAAAGTTAAAAAAGGTTGAAAGAAAAAGAAAAAAGGAGAAGGTTTTGTCTGTGTGTGAATATATATATATTTATATATATAAAAAAAAAAAAAAAAAAAAAAAAAAAAATTAAAAAAAAAAAAAAGAAACAAAAAAAAAAAAAAAAAAAAGAAGGGGGGTGGGGGGTGAATATCCTAAAGGGTCGTCACTTGTCAATGAAAATCCGACAATTGCTTAATTGACAGTATTGTTTATTTATGAATGAGGTTTTTGACTACTTAATTGATCAAGATATTCTGAGTTTGTTGTTTTACAGTCCAAAAGTTGCTTATTGCCGGTGTATAATTTCTCTGATACTTTCTCTGCTTGGAGTGATGTTTCATCATAATAGACAATAGGTTGCCAATCTTCTTCCTCTGCATTACGAACAGACATCGAATACACATTTCTTCGAATATTGCCTTCCCTTTCAGCATTCTTTACTGATACCTGAAGTGTCTGTGCTGTGTTTGCTTCCACTCCTTTCTTCTTTTCTTCTAGCTTTTCAACATCTTGGATACGCTTGTTGGCCGCCTTCCATTTCTCGTCAATTTTATCGATATATTTAAAGCCAGGTCTTAATTGAACTGTCGTATTAATAGGTGTCAAATGAAGCTCTTCATCTCGAATCACACCAACCACATATTTCGTTTGCTTAGGTACCTCCACAGATGTAAGTGTCATCTTATCCAATAACTCCTCTTCCTTCTTCTTGGGTTGTTTATAACTGTGTCCCATCGATAACTCCTCCTCATGTTCCTCCATTCTTCTATCATACGCTGTCTTGATCGTCTTATCATTTAATCCCATCGCAAAATCCTCTCCACGTTCTGTACTATAGTTACTAGACCGCGTGTCCAAAGGCAAGTCAAGTTCAACCATTTTAGCTTTGGGCTTTATACGAGCTGCATTGGGTCCATTCTTGCTATTGAAAGGTGTTGACCGCATGGGGTATTGAAACATGTACAAGTACTTTGTCAGCTCCGTTGTCAGGTAAATGGGATATTCTGCCAACACTTCATCTTCTCCAACTGGTTGGCTCATTTCTAATAAAATTTGCTTAATGGGAAAAATGACAAAAATATTTTTTCTCTTTCTTTTGGGCGCTTTTTTTATACATTTGTGACGCTCCTTTTCAAAGTCACATACATTTACAGGAACTGAGCAAATTGAAAGCTTGCATGAAAAGACTCACAAGCTTGTATGAAAAGCAAACGTAAAAGAAGCCATTTATCAATCAAAAGAAGCCACGCATACACAATCACCATCAAAAGAAAAGGGATGCAGTAAAAGAAAGAAATAGGCAATCCCGAGATATTTAATGTCACACAAACTTTAGGTTTTTGATGTTTTGTTTCTCAAAAAACACCACTTTTTTTTTTTTTACTCTTTTAACTTCCCATTGTAAACATGAGTACAGCAAAACCAAAAGCTAATGTCTGGGTACGTAGTCATACTGCATGCTTTATGAAATTTAGCCTAAACATCACTGTAGAATTCGACGTTAGCTGGTGCCGGTGCAGGGACGATAGAGATTCTTCTTATGCAGGTAAATATTGTTGAAAACAAGTGACGATAACTATACTAACTACTCTGCAAGCCAACAGACGTCATTAAAACGAGATTCCAGGTTAAAAGAGAAAAATAAGCGCACGTAATAATGACTCATTTTAACACGTAACAAACCAAAAATTAGTCTGTACAAGCATCGGCTCACTACAAAAATGGCATCTTTAAAGCATTTCGCACTGTATTTCGAGAAGAAGGATTGGCTGGTATAATCGATTTAATTTTTTTTTTTGGGGTAATGTGCATGTATTAAAATGCGACTATAGCATTCTACAGAGGTACTATTCCTGTGCTATGTATCGTCGGCCCTCGCATCTCTTTGCAATATATGGGTTTGGCATTTTACAAACCCATCTTTGAGAAATTAGAGGGTTCTGTCATACCAGCTCATAGTTCTGCCGGGTTAGCCGGTGTAAGTAGTCTTCTTTTACATGACTGTCATAAAACACTAATTTAAATATTAGATCTGCACAGGTATAACTCAAGCAGTAACACTAGGTAAACTGCCTCCCACGCAAGAATAATGATTGCATTTTTGTTTTGCTTACACTCTACTTATTAGTAACACCGCTCGAGATGATCAAAGTCCGTCAACAAACCGAAATGGTCCAAAACCAAACTCAACGAAAGTATCATGGATTATTAAACACAGCATCCATCATTGTCCGTCAAGAAGGGTAAGTTATTCTGTACATTATAATTTTCAGAGCCATCTTTCTTTTGCTGATCTTTGTACATAGATTTCCCGCATTATACAGCGGTCTCATGGCTACAGTTGCTAGACAATCTTGGGGTAATAACGAAAAAAGTTCCGCCCCTCTTAAAACTCATCGATTACAGGTCTACTTGTCAAATTTTCGGCTTATGTTGAGATGAAGGCCTTGTTTGAAAGAGCATCGGGTAACCCAGATGCACCATTAAAACCATGGCAGCATATGGTAATTATAGGCCGTGCATTTTATAAGTCTCTCTCTTGCAGATATTTATATTTAAACATTTAGGTGAGTGGAGGTATGGCCAATGTTCTTGTTGGTGTCTTAAACTCGCCACCAGATGTAGTTAAAACAAGGTAAAACTCACACACGTGTGTGTACATAAAATCAAAAGGATGTATGTTTTCAGCAACAACTAAAAAAAAAACCAAAAATCCATAGAATGCAAGATGCTGGAAGGTCCTATACTGGAACTCTGGACTGCGTGAAATCCATGATAAAAACCGAAGGTCTGTCCTCATTTTTTCGTGGTTCTTGGCTTCGTATCATACGTATTGCGCCAGGTAATTAATATTTTATTTTGCTTTTATGACATTGCTAACAAACTATAGGTGGAGCGATTCAATTCTCTTGTTATGAGTACATCTTGAGTAAGCTTAATAATAAAGATTAGTTCCTCTCTTTTGGGTAGTATTTTTCCGTACGGTTCAAAAGCTGTATAGACTCTTGTATTGATATACAAGTATGTGCTCGTTCAAAAAAGCTATATTTATCTTTTTGTTTTAAGCACATATATTAACCAAGGAGATGATGATATCATAAAAAGTATTAATAAACACAGTACAATCAAATTGAACAAACAGAAAAAAAGGGGGGTGGAGGATCCTATCATTTACTAAAATGTAACCAGGGCATTGTACTAAAAGCACAAGTGCTTTACTAAACAACAGAATTATCAGTGTGCTTATTGTGATTTTTAGGAACATAGTAATCTCTTGTAGTTTTCACAATGTAAAAAAAGGAACAAAGACCATGTACCTTAAATGCACATGATTGTTTCCACTGTTGTAAAGAAACCTTTATATATATGAAATTACGTTATGTACTAATTATTTTTTATTCCATTACATTAATTAATAATCTAATAAGTTGGTGTTTACATGAAATACAGTTTTAACTAGCTTGATTTTGCGCTCCCCCGAGAACATTGCACGTTCCCATTGACATGTACCAATAAAAGATGCATATCAGAGGATCTTGTCCCAACTTGTTATATATCTAATAAGCATCACAAAAGCTGTAATTTTTTTACTCAGCAGGCGTCCAAAAGCCTTCTAAGATCATTTCCGATTTAAGGTATCCATCATATCACTCGAATTCTTTATAAAGAAAGTAACATAAGTCTGTATCGAAAATCGTAAGTGGAATAGCAACTGCTGCATGAACTTGGTTTCTTCTTCAAAATTAGATTCGTTATTTCATTCAGATCTTAAAATTTACGATAAACCCTGTCAGGTTGACTAACATCTAATATATCTGACTTGCTCTTCAGCACTGAATTTCTGGCAAAGTAAGATATTCGTGACTTGATCGTTTTGATAGGATCTTCCGTCATTTTGCACAGAATCAAGCCAGAAATAGAAGTAGTTACCAGTAATAAATTAGCTTGAACGGATATTTTTGGCATTTACAATTAATATATATTTAAATAATAGATTTTAAAAAAAAGAGAGATTCTTTTTATAGTCAATCATTATTTTAATTGAAGATTGGTTCATGTCTGGTTAGTGTATTAAAGGGTATATTATTTATATCCCTGACACAATGGGAAAGCGCATGATATTTTGTTTGCTATTGTTTCTATGAATGAGCACATTAGTTACAACATAATTTTTGTATCCACTGAAAGAGATCTTCAAATGAAGCATTATGGCTCCTTTGGTCGTTTATAATAGATCAGAACAAACCGGGTAGGCACTCAGATATAAAGATTGTACGAAACATATCCAATCATAAAAGTTCTAACAAATCAAGTAAAAAAAATAGGGTTTATACATATTTTTTACAAAACTCGCTGATTCTGTTGGTGATATACTATGTACACGCTGTCTCTGTCAATTCACACCTTTTGGATCGAAAGTGCTTCGTTTTTTTTTAATTTTTAGTGCGACACTTTTTAAAAGT
Source organism: Mucor saturninus (assembly GCA_016758985.1). Taxonomy (NCBI): domain Eukaryota; kingdom Fungi; phylum Mucoromycota; class Mucoromycetes; order Mucorales; family Mucoraceae; genus Mucor; species Mucor saturninus. The sequence goes on from JAEPRD010000094.1 coordinate 97,570, forward strand.
GCGACATCAGTTTGACAAAGTCTGTATTTGATTTTCCCTCTTTTAATTTTTTTCTTTCCTTTTTTTAAAAATGACATCGACAAAGGAACCTGTGTTCATCAAAGAGGGAACTCCAAGAGAGGGACTTACCCAAGGAATATCGTTGCATGGGTGGACAATTACAAGTAAGAAGGCTTCAATTTGTAGTTCTGCTGAAATGGAAAAGTAAATATTTTAAAAAACACGAGAAACAGAAAAAAAACCAAGCTAACGAATAGATACTAGGATTTCCAAAGATTATGGCTTACCACCACCAGAGATGGTTTTCGGAAACAATCATGTAACGGTGGAAAAGGACTCTTTTAAATTATCTTTTGGTGCGTATGATGCATTAAGTCAAGTGGATACAAGCTCCACTAGTAGTGAGAAAATCAAGGTTGCTTATTCAGAAGAGTGGACTAGAAAGAGGTAAGTTTAACAGAAAACCTCTTATGTTGAGGAAAAAATGATATTAAAAGGTTGCCATAGCTCTGCAAATCATACAGATGTTAAGGACGTGGTAAAGCCATATGATTGGACATATACAACGAAATATAGAGGAACCTCCAATGCTGAACTTGAACAACATGATGGTCAATCATTGGTCGATGTAAATAGATTAAGACAACAGGAACCAATTTTGTTCTACGATGAAAATATATTATACGAAGATGAATTGGCAGACAATGGAACTGCCATGTTGATGATACGTTTGGTTAGTGCCACAAAAAGCAAAAAAAAAGGGGGGGGACGATGGATATGTATTAACAATTGAATGCAGAGAGTAATGCCAACTTGTTTTCTAGTTTTACAAAGATTCTTTCTAAGAGTGGATGATGTATTATTTAGATTGAATGATACAAGATTATATCATGAGTTTGGGAATGATTATTTCGTACGTGAATATACATCGAAGGAGGCGCATTATAATGTTATCAGACAGGTAGGGAAAAATAATAATAATAAAAAGGAAGGGAATGGAGAGGAATAGAAAGATAGTTTCTCATCCTTCTTATAATAGAAATTGGGCAGAGGTGATATATCGTTGCTAAATGATCAAAATTGGGTATCTTCCGTTATGCCAGATGAACCTACAGAATCCATCAAGGAAAAATTAAAAATCTAATAAAATAATATGATGCTATCTTATTCTCTAACCCTGATCAATGGATAAGTGTCTGGCTCTCCTTCTGATAGGACCTGCTAGCTCTTCTTCGACGGTTGTTTGTTGTATCATCTCTTCTTCTGTTTCATGTTCTTTTCTCCACCGATTCAATAACTGGTCGCCGTAATGTTGTAATTCTTCCAACGAAACAAACAATGCGAAATCGTTTAAAGACAGAAACTCCAACTCGAGTATGTTTAGTTCGGACACTGGTAAACCACCCACCTTTGCATAACGTGTATTTGTAAAGAAGACGTCTGAGAATAATTTGCTGGCAACCATGACACCCGATATTATTAAACGATGAACGTTGAAAGAATCAATACGTAGACCGTTGGTACGCGTACTCGATGTCTTTGCCATCCGATCAAAATAGACAAGTAGAGCTAAGAAACATTCGTTGGCACATGGGCAATATTTTAATATACGCGTAAGATAAGCATAGATGGATATGCTTGGTATTGACCGTGCTTGGAAACAAGTAAAGGAAGAATGTGTGATACTTTTCCTTCTCTCCGAACCTTGTTGAAAACTATCGTTTGTTTGAATAATTTCTTCTAACAGAAACGTCAGCATTTTTATTGTATCTTTAGTTGGATATCCTGCTAAATCATATTTATCGTTCATATTATAATAAGGGAAGGAAAGGCGAAAAAAAAATAGGAGTTTTTATTTTTTTTTATCTTTTTATTTTTTCTTCATTCTTTCTTCTGCAGCTCTTGCCCGTTTTTCTCGTTCCAATCTCATTCGTGCTTCTGGTGTCATATTTGACGTATTCACAATTTCCGTATTCACAATAGGCAACATGTAATTTTTGGCTCTCGTTGCTTGCACCTTTTCAAACTTTAATTCGGCTTCTTTTGCTTCACGTGCTTCTTGTATCTTTTGACGCTCCAATTCAATCAATCGCTTCTTTTCTTGTTCCTTAGCAAGCTTCTTTTTGTCTTTGATTTCTTGATCCTTCATTTGTTTTTCTGTCAATGGACTGGGTACTCTTGCATCCTCTAACCAGTTCCACTTGCTGGGATAATCACACATACATCTTCTAAATGCATTTCTTGTCTCTTTATCTTTACTCACTTCATATGCAGTCTTACCAGCATCACTGACGATCGTTGGATCCGCATCATATTTGATCAATAAATCTGTTACTAAATCAGCAGCTCCCCCCGTATTAGACACCATATGTAAAATAGTTGGGTAATGATAAAGATCTTCTTGATTCGCTAATTCTTGTGGCAATAAACCCGATAACGGTAAATTCATGTGTTTTTGAATGAATGCTAAGGTCACCGTCGTCTTGTTTTGTTTGATCAATTCCAGCAGCTTCTCCAAGTCCGGATCAATATTCTTTTCAACAACTTGCTTCACCTTTTTTGAAACGGTAGATGATTTTTCCATCAATTGTTTCTGTTTCTCTTGATTTTCAATCCATTTTTGTTTATAAGATTCAATAGCTTGTTCATCCACCTGTACAACTTTGACTGTAGTAATTTCAGTATAGACACGCTTAAGTTCTCCCAATGTTGGTCTCCGAGTCACAAATGGGATGGATTTGACCGATTGGGCATCGAGAACTGCGCCTTGGTAATTGAAGAGAATCTTACGATTACCACTGGGCGCATGAACAAGCACGAGTTCACTATTCAAAATGTGCTGACGCCATTGAGATATCACTTCTCGCACTTCTTGTTCAAGCAACTGCTCATTATGTCTACGGATTTGTGCACCTGCTGAATTGGCTGCTCCCTTAGCATTATCATTAGCAGATTGAGACCCACCTTGCTTTCTACGAGTGGTGTATCGATGGAATGTCTTGTGTGTTACAAACTGAACTTGTTTATCAATCGATTTCTCACCCGCTCCTTTACTAGCATTGACATCAATCACACAGCCTGCAAAATGACCACCTCCCAACATCAGAATTGTCCATGTACGTTTCTTGTTGGCAAAATTGGACTGTTGGATAGATTTCAATGTGGTATGAGTACTGTTAAATAGATGTCGATAAACACCATAATGACTCGAATCCTTCACATTGGATTGCTTATACCAATTTAGCGCAGAGTACTTCTTCATCATGGGTAACACCACTTGTTTTGCATCGTTTAATAAGAGTTCCTTTTCTTCTTGCTCCTTCTTTTGTTTCTGAACAAGTGAATGGATATTATCCTTTTGTAAGTCATTATCCTCTTCTTCGCTATCATCTTCTTCTGACCCGGATATACTTTCTGTCAAGTCAGATAACAAAATTTCAAACTCTTCCAGTGATACAGGCTTAACGTCCAAAACCACTCTTCTTTTAATGTTGTAGCGGTGCCAATCGGTATTGAAATGAGTACGTTGTTCTTCACGCTCGTTGAAAGAAATGGCACAGGTGTTACAAGTCAAATTGGTGCTATTCTCTTCGCCATTCTCTAAGCGATCCTGTTGTAATTGTAATCTCTCGAGCGCCAACGCGTTTATTGTCTCATCTTTCTTCTCCTCAATGTCTAAAAGTGCTTCGGTTTCCTTCTCCACAGGTTCTAAACTCTCTAGTAAGTCCTTGGGTAAATTAATTGCGTATAGCAAAGCTTCTTGTTGTCTTTTCTTGTAATCGCTCATTATTAATTTTTGTTCAAGCAAAAGTTGGTGGTAAAGAAATAAAAAAGAAATTTAAAAAAAAAAGAAGTTACTTTTGAAGTTAATACTGCGGTCAGAGCGATGTTTAAAACCGTCACTGAATGATTTTAATTGTAGTTCCGGCTTCTGAGTGCTTGATATTTCTTAACCCCAGGACTACTCCGTGGTTGTCTGTCTCCTCTTTCATGAAGAAAGGTCGACGTTACTTTGATGTATTCTTCATTTTTACATCGATTGATTTTATGATTGAATGGAGGGAAGGTTGTTTAGAACAGTAGCGCGCTTATGTCTACCAATTGCGACGCATCTCTGGACTGACTTGAAGATTTTTTTATGGCTGGGACACAATGTTGATTTATGCATAACAGTAGTTTTTCTTTTCATATATATGATTGAATGACCTCTACTTTTTTGCTACTGTCTGTACGGGCTTTCAAGTAAGATGTCTTGGACAATCAAAGCAAGCATGCCATATATATTACATGTTTGTTGGTTATACCGCTGCACCGTTGACACCCTCTTTCCATTCCCCATATATACTTTCTAAATCCATTGACTCTTGATCCTGATATGTGCTATAACCATAAAATTGTTTGGTAGTATCAACTCATGAATAGTACTATGACCTTAGTCAAAAGTTTGTTTTACCTTTGATACGCGCGAGATTTTGTCCTTCTTTAGTGTGCCAACAATGAGTATTTGATGTATGCATATTTTTTTTTAATATTACATTTCTTCATGGAAAGTACTCTCTGTCTGAACCTTTTAACAAATCTTTTAATTTCCTCTACAACTTCTTCTTTTCCTTTTTCAATTCTACTGTTTCCGAAGTATGAGTTCCAACGTATATTGGCTCTCGTTAATTATGCCTGGATTTTAAAGAATACTTTCAGTGTATATTAACTGTTGATATGCATTTGCAACACTGGTGACTGTTTTAACACCCAGAATGAGCGCTATTTTGACTCCATGCAGCATTGTCATACTACAGACAAAGGCTAGCTTGTGGTATTAACACACAGTTTGAATAATTTCCATGTCAAAAAGAACTTAATGCAGCATCTTTATTTCTACCGTTCGGTTTCAAGGGGGTAGGGTCAAATACTTGAGGCTATATTTATAATCAAATAGTGCCGTTAAGGACAACGTGATATTTGACTAAAATTATACAAATGAAAAATAATGAGTCAACCCTTCTGGTTTTTGAATACGTTTCTATATTGTTTCCCACCTTCTATGAATTGAATACCACTCGTTAAAATTGAATCCAGATAATGCTGTGGATTGAGAGCGCAAGTTTTCTAATAAATAGTGTTACAACACATTTGTTTATAAGCTTTTGCGCAAACTATTACTGTTAAAGGATTCTTACTTGTTTTCAAGCTAAGTTGGAAATAGAATATAATGGTTACATCTAATTATTTATCCATTGTTTTTACAATGAGTAAAATACGATTTCAAATATAGAATGTCTTAACATTTAACATTTAGTAAGTTGTTCTTGATCTTCCTGCTTGCAAAATCACTTTTTATATATATTGGTACTTCCGGAGGAAGTACTTCTTCGTTTTTAGGCTTTGTATATCTTCTATCAGTACGCTGGAGCTTTACCAAGTCTTACTGAATCATTTTTAAAGATGTATGCAAAGTTTCAGCTCAATAAAAAGATGTAAATTGTGCTCGTTAACTCGACATATATGGAAATGTTTGTGCACCCATTTATATCACACTGCTAAGAAGAACAAGTATAGGAAATGCTTTTTTTTTACTTTTAGCATTTCTGGAAAGTTCATATCTTCAATCGAAATAAAACAAAAAAATGTGCTGCGTTTTGAACTTCAGAAATAAAAAAGGAAGACAATCCACTGTAGACGCCTTGCAACAATGAGGATTAAAATCAGTATTATTCTATTATTCTTTAACTTATAGGTGACTTTTTTTTATGCCATTGATTTTTTTACAGTGGATTCAATTTTTGTAAAGATAAAAAAAAGAAAAAAAGAAATTAGAAACTTCAACACGTTTTCAGTGAGTTAAACTAAATCTACTTTGTTTACATACGTTGACTACTTTCAAAGTCTGGTACTCACTTTAAACACATCTGTTATTCTTCATTTTACTCTTTATTTTAAATTTCATACCAAATACCTTAGAACACTGGTTTGAAGCACGAACAAGGTTGTTAAAAGGTTCAAAAGACTTGTTTGTAAAATCGACAGTTATTTGCTAAAGCAATAACGTCGCCGCTGACGATTTTGTTTAAATAATCACGAACACGTGTTAATTTTGCCAACAAATTTGATGGTAAACAAATCGATACCAGCTATTTCTCAAACAACTATTCAACTGTAGCACTTGCTGATTTTGTCAACAAATTTTCCACCATCATAATGTTATCTGTCTGTCTCCCTAGAGAATCGAAGCCTAGTCTCTTTTCTCTGTAACTTTATTTTAAGTCTTTTTATCTTATTTATCTTTACTGGTTCGTTACCATATATACCTATCAAGTATTTGTATAAAACAACGTGGTGCTCACATAATAACCGAAATATAAATTATTATTTATATTCTTGCTGTTGACGATATCATAGATATAATAATTTAAAGTTAATCATGAATCACACATTACCACGTTTGTTCTCATTCTACCGTTGAGGTCTGTACACAGGGCACAACTCTGTGGCGAGCAAATAATTATTCTCCAAAAAGCAATACAATCGAATGGGCCTGAACTAAAGAATATTAATAGATCCTGAGCACAAATATTACTCTTGTCATTTGATGTTTTATTACTGTTGATCCCTCTGACTTATATTTACATACTCAGTATGGAAGAGCTAAATTTGAAGACATGTTGATTATTTACTATCGCCAGGTCATTACATCATAATCCAACAAGTCGTTCAATGTTCTCTCTACAACTATCAAGTTCTTCATATAAATATCCATAATTTTTTCTCATAAACCATCATACGTTTTTAATTAATTTATTTTTTTCGTCCATAATAAAGTGGTATCCAAGTTCTAACAGTATCAATTTGGATTTTACCTTATTTTTGTTCTTCATGCAGAACACTTGCTCTATCTAACTCAATGACTCTACCAATAAAACACCACAATCATTATCTAGATTATATCCACCCGACATAAGAGCTACTAAAACACGACTAGACACACCACATCAAGGATGTAATTTACAAAAATAAATGCTGGTAGCAGGAATCGAACCTGCGTCGACGCGGCCACAACACGATGTACTGCCACTATACTATACCAGCCGAATATATTTATCAAATTTTAAATATGTAATTAATCCGTAGTAATAAGTTTTCTCTGTCACGTGATACTCACATGGACCTGTTCTTATTGGTCAGGTGCCATGACCATAGTAAGGGGTATTTTTTGAGAATGCTATCTAGTTCGATTAATAGTTGCCCTTCGTTTACTGGTTTATACACCGTCACCAATAAATACGATGAAATCTGCATGATGGTATTGACTAGTGTTCGGAATAAAGATCGAAACTTTCGAGCGAGCTTCGATCGTGTTTTAGTCGAAGCTTGCTCGAATGTGTTTTTTTGAAGATCGAACTCGCTCGAATTTTTGTGAGCTCGGCTCGGTTGCACAAACGAAAACTCGAAATCACCCGAGTTGATGGTACACATACAGTGTAAAAAAGTGTTGAAAAAAACAATAGTGGTAATTACGTTTAAAAAGAGATTTTTAATCGAAAAGTTCGAACACTACCCGTATCATTAAAATTAAAGATGTATCTGCTTCTTAAAAGCCATTGTATAGATTATTATAAACCCATTTCATAATAAAGTATTTGCAGTATGTGTGTTTGACATAAAATCAATAGCTATCGGTTGTTTGGTGAGGCTTTACAAAAGAAAAAAGAAAGAACACGACTGCAATTGTTTGTGAAACGTATAAAGTTGTTGAACTTGCTAAAATCAACAGCTTTATTGAAATAATCAACAAGACTTGTTGGTAAATCTAACAACGTTGTTTAAATAATCAACAACACTTGTTGATTTTGCAAAAAATCGATGCCAGCTATTTCTCAAGCAACTATTTGGCTGCAGCACTTGTTAAAATCGTCAACAAGTTTTCCGCTATAGTGAATAATATGAGAAACAATAATGCTCTTATTCAGTTAGAGATACACTGGCCGTCAAAATTGAGTCCAACGAAGTGTATTTCGAGAAACTGGAGATTTGAAAACTAGAATTAGCAATGCTAGTCGAAGTGTCAGAAGAAAGATCACTCGGGATTCTGTTCAGATTTTTCAAATGCTTTGAGAAACAACCAGTTTGATGAGTCTTTGGTCAACTTTGGTCACTAAAAAAACACCGAGAATTTTATTAATAACACAAACAAATTTAAGGGAAGGAAAATTGGCAATTTAATGTACGTTCGCTGTACCTGACTCAACTGACATGACTGGACAAGACATTGACGGTGTGCATGATAATCATCCAAAACCTTCCTGATTAGTTGACCGTAAGACAGTGTTGAACGTAAACGACAAGGTTTATGCCATTATTCACGTCACATCTAACCAACAAGTGCGGCTCAATGCATGTCGTTTTTTTTAAAAAAAGTAGAAAATGGTTTTTACTTTTTTTTTAAAAAAAAAAAAAAAACTAAAAATCCTCCTCCTCCTTCTTCTTCTTCTCCTCCTCCTCCATCTCCTCCTCCTCAGCATCATCTTCTTCTTGCCCAGGCTGGTCGAGGAGACCTCCAATGATGAAGTATTTAAATGCATTCTCCATCTCAAAGAAGCCTCTGGGTGGTGCAAGAGCTGTTTTCACATGGAAAGTCCTTAGAAAGGCACAAAAAGAAACCAAAGCCGGACGAAGACGAAGAAGTATTGATTTGGTTTTATACCCGTACAGAAAAAATTCTCGATCAACAGGATTGCAAGTGAATGATTTCGGGGTCAGTTTTTGATTTTTTATCAAATAATTAGATAACCCAACATAGTCTTTCAATGGCTATCATCTTCGTCCTCCATTTCTAAGTCAGCAATAGGCCTTTGATGATGAATCGGAACGTTCGAAATCAACTTCAATAATGTATTCTTGCCAACGATGGTATCCTGCCTTTCTTTCTATTCGAAGAAACTGTCCTTGCACGCTCCATTAACTGTAACAAACTTTGTGATGGTGTCTCCGAATGCCCTAAACAAAAGTGGCACGGGTATCGATAGACTTCCGTATGAAATTTTAAAACTACTATTTTACCATTCAGGTTGTCATGACATACTACTTCAAGTTGACAATAACGCTTAACATCATGGAAAGTTCCCTTCGTTTTGGTTACAGACCTGGGTCTCTGTTCTGCCAAAAAAAAGTGATCTAACGGACTAAATGAACTGGCGACCTATCTCTTTGATCAATACGGACGCTAAAGTTTTCACTCGAATTCTTAACAATCAGATAGCCACTTGTGTGGATAGTATTATTACCTCCTCTCAATATGGCTTTCTTCATGGTCGATTTATTGCTGATAACGGCTTGCTGATGAAATTGCGTATGACTCATGATCAATCTTCTGATTCCTCCGTTATCTGTCTGCTTTTTGACCAAGAGAAGGCCTATGACCGGGTTCACCCTGAATACCTACGTCTTATTATGCTCCAATTGTTCTTTAGGGTTAGTCTACAATTGAATATCAATGGTCATCTCACGCAATAAGTCCCGCAGTTTCGTTGTCTTCGACAAGGAAATCCACTGTCACTTGTACTCTTTAATTTGGTCTGCGTGTCGTATTTGGGTACGATTGACTTAAGAATTAAAAGTTAATCGTATATATAAATAAATTATGAAATGAAAAATAACTTTTAATGTTGCATATCAACATACACTTGTATGATGATATACAACTTCTACTTCAACTACATATTTCTATATAAAAGATTGCATGATTGGCTTAAACCGGTATACGAATGACAGATGGATACAGAATTCTATACCACTGAGTTACGAGTAACTTAAAAGATAATACATTTAAAATTATTTCCGAAGATATCGACTATCTTGGTGTTCGATTCTAGATCAACATCAAATTGTTCATCAAGTAAATTAGAGAGGGGTTACATACTCCCATTATATAAATAATTGTTTGAAATCTGACAGGACAGACAGCCTCAAAGTGAATCTTGTCATCTGGATTATCTTTTTGTATTGAAGTAATCTTCACGTACAATTTCGCCCCTACAAAGTTTAGCAAGTAATAACATCCACGCAATGACATTTTTTATTTAAGGAATAAACATTTACACCAACATTGTTCACAGCTTGTTAGCCAGACAACTTGCTTAATAAACTACAGATTAAATCTCGTTCATCTATCCGATTTTACAGAGGAACCCAAACTATTAAATGAATCGATTTACAAAAAGGCAAAACAGGTCTTGTATGAATAAAAACTAGAAAAGAATAGTTTTGTGTAATGTTAATCATAATCATAAAGCTCTAAACAGAATTATCAAATGTTAATTTTTATTAATGTGAAATATAAAATGCAAAAGGTTAGGCCTAATAAAGAAGTCATCATGCTGGATTTTGTTATACTCGACCCAGATAAGGGACTTGTTTTGTTATTATTATCATTGTTGCTTCCAGTATTACTGCCGCCATATTATCCGATACGCCCTTTCCTGTTATAACGGTAGCCACTGAACCAACAGCTCCAGCAATACCAATTCTATTTTGTTCAGCATCGTAGACTTGATATACACTTCTTGATAATGATTCTCCGATAAAAATTATACCTGTAGTAGGTACAATGCCAAACATACAGATAGTGGCTGTAGCAATATATCTTGTATCCTTTGGGAAAATAATGTCAGCAATCGGAACATGCATTCTGATAGGTTTACTGCTGATATTAGACGATGTGAATAACATTATTTGTATAGTTGTATTTCGCTTGGCCATGGAACATCAAATCTGGAAATAATTATTGACTTGATCATACACCACGTTAGTTTTGCCAACTGATGCAATCAAGAGTGGCTCAAGTACATTACTTGGGAAATAACTCATTGTGGTACCCGTGTCAAATACAAAAGGTACTGTCTCTTGAAAATCAAGTTGGACATCGGCTGTGACACCATTTGCTACGCCTACTCCTTGACCATTTACTTGCCAATATCCATAATCAGTTTTAGTTTGAATACTAGATGTCTGGCGAGTAGTTTTTGAAACAGGAACGTATATAATCTCTGCCGTATATTTCGTCTTGTAGATACCACCCAGAATTATTTCTCCGGAATCACCATAAACCTTTCGATTGTTCATGTAGATCGAAAAGATATTTTGGCTGATCTTATTTAATGCTTTGAGGTTGAACAAGAATGGATTATAACTTGTAGCTGATGCGGTAAGAAAAGGAAACCCTAAACCGAATATACCATTCATATGATAATACGAATCAGAAGCTATGGTTTCGTTAGTTGTAGCGACTTCGTCACCGCTTAATGATGTTACTTCCGTCAAGATATTATTTGTAGTGGAAACATAACCAAATTGCTGCTCTTCGATTGTCGCCCCTGCAATTGTTATGGTGTCTAATGCATATTTTCCAGTTGCGTTTCCAGTGCCATATTTTATATTAAAATTTTCGGATGTTGGCTTATAGGTTGTTGAATTGGCCTCATTAAACTTGACAAGAGGACAAAGATAATCTGGACATTGCGAGCCTGGAATCCAAAGTTCGGAGCTGTTATGTTTAAAAAAATATAAGGTGTTGGTACTCTTAAAACATCATAAGCTTAATCTTTTACCTTCCTGTGTCTACCGCTAATTCAAAAACCTGAGGGGGTGTTCCAACGGCAATATCAACCAGGTATCTGTATCCATAATCATTATAAAGCTTGGTACTGCGTTTGCGTTGCAACCCTTTTAGTGAATCATATTGTTTTGTCATGGGTATCCTGATGAGACGAGACTCTTCCGGTAGAACTATAGCAAGTGCTGTGCTTGCTGCACATGTAAAAATCAAATATTTGATAGCACATCTTATCACCATTTTACTTGGGTCGATGGGAAAAATGATACAAAAAACGGAAGGCTTTAAGTCAAGAGGATTTATACAAAAAAAGCCCTTCTATATTTGACAGTGATCATTTTTGCACGTTGTTGACAGTTACACATAATATACGCCATCATCTGAGAGCACAACTATATTTTATACTACTGTTTATGTTTTGAGTCCATTTTGTAAGAAAAATAACTTGAAAATCCAAATTCAGGCAAAAGAATACTATTACGAATATACTATATAAAAATTGTTATTATTCCTCAGGAGTTTTCAAAGGCAGAGAGGCCTGTAAGGAACGTTTGTAGCGTTTCTATATTGTATTTAAAGGTGCTCGTATGAATAGACACAGACCTTAAAAATAAGTAAAAAGAGAAGATGAGAGACCGGGATATGTACTGGTATACTTTAAGTAATTTTCCAAAATCAAAATAGTTAAACAATAATTTACGTTCCTATTAGTAAAGGTTCGACACCAGGACTATTGCTTGTGATTGTACTTGATACTAGTAAGCCGTTTATCCAGAGCCGTATCATGTAATTTTCTTTGACAGCAATACTCCACAGGAATATAGTGGCTGTGAAAAAGAAAGAAAAAAAAAAACTGGCATTGATTGGCAAGGTTTAAATATACAATTTATATTTATTGTCATGACAGATACGTTTATTGATTGATTTATCCAGGCTTTTATAATATTTTAAAAATAGTGAATCATATTGTCCATTAACCAGAATCTTTTCTTGGGCGACCTTAGCTTACATACAGTTGTCCGCTTGAAAACGTAGTGCTACAAAGATAATAAGTTAATAATGGTTAAACCCAACCGAACCTAATTGACAAACAAATAGTTTACCTCCAAGACTCCAATCACCCGTTAATCTAACAAAAATTTGCCCAAAGTTCAATGAAAGACACGGTCTTTGTCTTTTTTGAGAACATTCATCTATTCGCCTTCATATGTGCATAACCTCCCTAAGGTTTTCGACAACTGGCTGGATCACGATCTACTGCCTTTTAAAAACACCCCTTGAAGGGAAGTGATTTAGTAAAACACAGTCTAAAAAGTACTAGCAACCAAAACAAATATTCACCTCTTATACTTATCATATTCAAGTATTGCTATTTGTAAGATTAGGAAAAGGCGAATAGATTAATAAATGTAAACAATTGCATGTGAGTGTAATAACATACCTTGTTTATAATTATAAGATCAGAAGAGTAGATATCATATGATCTTCATCATGCCGTATAAACGTAATTGGAGTACCCAAGGTACATCAACAAACGGTTGACTAGCAGAAGGTCCAACCCTTGTAACCCACAGACTAATTATACAATCAGAATAACAAATACTGAATAGGCTTCATCACGTCGTATAATTCTACGATCAGAAGAACAAATAATGGATGATCTTCATCATGTCATATCAAAGTAATTGAAATACCCAAAGGTAAATCAATAAACGGTTGACTTGCCTAAGGTCAGACCGTGGTCACTGTGGACTGCTACCAAGGTTCACTGAAGAGGAACAACTGCACCAAGGTTGTAAACCTCTTCCACAAATGACTGTGTTAAGGTCAAATGTGAGCTCAGCTGACTTGCCTAAGGCCAACTGAAATTTTGAAGCCACCAACCTCCAAACCTCCTACCATCCGATGATTTTACAGGAACTTGCCTAAGGTTCACTGAAAGACACAACTTGACCAAGGTCTTTGTCTTTTTAATAACACATTGATCTATTCACGTTAATATGTGTACAACCTGCCTAAGGTTTTCTGACAGTTGGGTGGACCACGACCTACTGCCTTTTAAAAATTCCCCTTGAAGGGAGGTGAGTTAGTAAAAGAACGTTCAAAAAATAGCAGTATACAAAAAATATTTACCTCAAATACTTGTCTGTTCAAGTATTGCTATCTCTAAGATTGGCAAAAAGTAAATAGGATAAGTATAAATAAATTGATGTAAATATAATAGCATACCTTCATTATAATTCTACGATCAGAAGAACAAATAATGGATGATCTTCATCATGTCATATCAAAGTACTTGAAATACCCAAAGGTAAATCAATAAACGGTTGACTTGCCTAAGGTCAGACCGTCGTAACCCACAGACTAATTATACAATCAGAATAAAAAATACTGAATAGGCTTCATCACGTCGTATAATTCTACGATCAGAAGAACAAATAATGGATGATCTTCATCATGTCATATAAAAGTAATTGAAATACCCAAAGGTAAATCAATAAACGGTTGACTTGCCTAAGGTCAGACCGTTGTAACCCACAGACTAATTATACAATCAGAATAACAAATACTGAATAGGCTTCATCACGTCGTATAATTCTACGATCAGAAGAACAAATAATGGATGATCTTCATCATGTCATATCAAAGTAATTGAAATACCCAAAGGTAAATCAATAAACGGTTGACTTGCCTAAGGTCAGACCGTTGTAACCCACAGACTAATTATACAATCAGAATAACAAATACTGAATGAGTTTCATCACGTCGTATAAATTTAATTGAAGCACCCATAGGTAAATCAATAAACGGCTGACTTGCCTAAGGTCAGACCGTAGTCACTGTGAACTGCTACCAAGGTCCACTGAAGAGGAACAACTGCACCAAGGTTGTAAACCTCTTCCACAAATGACTTTGCTAAGGTCAAATGTGACTACAGCTGACTTGCTTAAGGTCAACTGAAGTGTTAAAGCCACCAACCTCCAAACCCCCTACCATCCGATGATTTTACAGGAACTTGCCTAAGGTTCACTGAAAGACAAGACTTGACGAAGGTCTTTACCTTTTTGATAACACATTGACCTATTCACGTTCATATGTGTACAACCTGCCTAATGTTATTTGACAGCCGACTGGACCAGGGTCTACTGTCTTTTAACTCCCCCTTAGGGGAGATTAGGAGTTAGTAATTCAGCGTTTGTCAAGTAGTATTCAAATATTCTTACCTCGATCTCTAATCATGCTCTACGACGTTTAATGTAGGCGTAAAAGAAAAAAAAAATTTTTTTTTCTCACCAGGCCAACAAATATTGCAACCAGCTAACGTCATAATTTAGGGGGTAGTAATAAAAGTGTTTGAGGATTATACACAATTTGCATGATTTTTTTGTCACTCGCTGCGGACATTAAACAAAAACCTGCTGGGCTGCAGTTTCTAAACTTACAAGAAATCAAACAAATAATCCCATTCCTTGTATCATCAACTAATTCATGGTAGCACCCTGAAGAATGTTTAAAAGATGTTAAAATTTCTGTATTTATTAAAGAAGCTAGTGTAGAGATCGACATGTAAATAGCAGAGCAGATTTACTGAGTGCAGTAAATATTGTCAAGATAACACAAAAAAAAAAAAAAAAAAAAAGTTTTGAAGCTTTTAATATAAAATACAAAAGCAGCACTAATTTTTTACAGCACATGTCCAAATCTGTCATAAAATGAACAGGATAATATTGGGGGTCAGTTGCTTCATTCGACGAGTAATTTTTGAGGTTAAAGTGGTGGCACAAAATCTGCAAGCGAGTTTTTCGCGTCTCAAAATTATCAGTGGAATTTTTGACTCAACGACAAAACAGCTCCTTTTTTTTGGGGGTAGTAGGTGACAATCGTTACATTCTGGTAAAAAAATTCTTTAAAAGGTTTCCTCTTATAAAATAGTCGTATGTAAATCTGCAAAAAAAGACAAGGTTTGTACAGTACCTGGATGATCCCCTATGTCTCGTGTTCTCAAAAATGTACTGCTCTTATTGACTATTGCACAGCGCCTGGATTGTTGGGAGTATGAAAGACATGGGCTGGTACCACACAGTCTTCCTATGTATCTAATTAAGTCTTCTCTTCCGCCACGATTGTAAACTTTAATTTCTCGAATACAAATTAATTATGCTCATTTATTAAATACCAGAGTAGTTAAAGTTCAAACTGCCAAAGGCCATATTTCGATTATATGGCAATAAAAGCAGGAACAATGAAACGACCTATTAAATTTCACTTATAATATAACGATCACGGGTTGTATGCGAGCCTCATCATGTTATCCCCCAATGGCATATTACGCAACGTAGCACATCTTTGAAAGATTAGCTCACTCGAGCTTCTCTGATACCCAACAGAAAATAAAGCTCTTTTTTAAAAGATTATTTCTCTTTATTTACGTGCGAGGAAAGATACTTGGAAATGCTTTGTCATGCTGTAGACGCAAGAGGATTTAAACTCTTTTCGATATGCGTTATGTCTTATAAGAATTTTCTTTTAACCGAGTAAATAGCACATACATTATTAACTGCCATCTCGGATGTAGCACAATGGTTTCTTATGAATAATATGACAGCGGATGCATGTTCCAGTCAAGATTATAGCATGGCCATCTAACATTGATTCCGAAAATGCTTCTGAAACCAAGCTATTTCAAGCGGACCTACTATTTGTTATATTCTTACAAACTTCTAAATAAAAATAACGCATTCATAAATTCAGTTGACTTAAATATAATGACTTGAGTATCAGTGTTTGTGATAGGGTAAAATTGGCAAGTAATTGACCCGTTTGATTTACTGATTGTTTTTGTAACTGAATGTGGTCGAGTGTAATCAACAACAGTGAGCTTATTTAAAACATTTTATATACCATATTGTTTCTTGACATGGACTCACTAAGTAGATAAAACTAGGAAAGCTTACAACTTCATACAGTTTTTATCTGTTACGAAAACATGTTTCTTAAAACTAAGTATAGCGTGTTCACGTTAATAACCCATGTTACAACAGTGTTTGTTTTGGTTATACATACTTGTTCTTGTGTTAACTTTGGAGCATTCCAATTTCCACATCTGATATTATTGGGTTTTGTAATGATGCTTTCAGAACAATAGCACATATTTTTGCCAAAGAGAAGGATTTTTTTTCTATGACACCTTTATCTTTACAGACTGAACCCAGCTCAATCAAACCTTTGGGGTTTATTTGATACCCTTTTTGTAAGGGAGAAGGATATCATACAAATGTGTTTTCCTTGGGTTTAGATGTTAGGCCATATTTTTTTTTTGATCTACTAAATGTCTTGATCAACAAATACAATATGCATGATGCTTCGTTCATTCTCTGTTCCTCTTTCTTCAGAATTTACCAAACCAAGATATCTTCGTAGTACTAATGAGGCATCAAGCCAGTTTTTTTTTCTTACCAAATAAAAGCAAAGTTGCTGTGACTTAAAATACGTTTACCGCTTGAGTATTTTTTATTTTAATGCTATGAAGTAAATCATTTTACCTCATTATTCAATTCTGTTGGAGAGTATATATTTAATTCCTTGTGCTTATAGAATAAAACCACGCAGAACCAAAATGTTGCCCGGCTACTTGGATTTATTATATTCTTAACTCTAACCTTACTTTACATAACTCCATAATTAGACTTTTAATGTAAACATTCACGTTATTGAGCTCTCTTAATATTAAATTTTTTTTGGTGGCTATGTTTGCTCCCTTTTTTGAATACAAGATTACTTGACATTAACGAAAGAAAAAAAACACTGGTGCCAAAAAGATGCCTGTATATTATAAGTAAATATTAAGGGTAAAAGCATTTTATTATATCCTAAATTGGATCATTTATCCAAGAACTTTTTTAAGCTCTCCGCATTTCATTTTATACTGAAGGCTTTAAAATTTACGATGAGCAAAAAAAAAAAAAAAAAAAAAATTATAATGATCAAGGAAAAAAAAAAACTTTTTTATTTAAATGATAATGATAATACATAAACTATGCTAATAAGTGCTTCTCCTAGTTCCCAGTATAAAATAGCTGGCTAACAGGCCAGACCACGAGAAGGTGGAAGCACATCCTGGCCCAAAAGGTAAATTCCGATAAACCATCTTCAATACAGAACCTGATAATCCTATATGCCACCTGCCCACAATGCGCAACATAAGAATCACCAGGACCAAATACCCCCTGCACCATGTTGGGGTGGTGCTTTTTACCCTGGCAGCAGAACCGCAGCAGCCGCACCTGGACGAGTAATTGGCTTTAAGGTTAACATTCCGTGTAGATGAGGTAGCTGTCCAACAGGCGGCCAATCTATGGCTGCCTATAGATGCAATATCTCTAGCGTAGACGTAAACAAGGCAGCACTTACAAGATGCATTCGGGCACTAAACTTCCTACTGTCATCAGATCCCGACCAAAATAAACAACCCACACCAACTCCAATGACTAAGAACGCATCGACTGGCTTCAAACGGCTACGACCATCCCGCCGTCTAGTAATATGCTCCTAAATCCACCCTCCACCAAGCAAACGGGTGTGGCACTAGTTTTAGTAAGAAGTTCCTGGAACTTAGAGGGCGACTAGCCCCAGTCAGATTGTTGTACCGAATCCGAATGAAGCGATACAGGCAACGGCAGAGACCATTGCCTAGCGACTTTGACAACCAGCAGACTCCTCAATGTAATCTTTTTAGGGATTACTACGGCCTTTGGAATACTGCCCGATCTGTAATGAAGTAAATAGATTTAACGGAAACGAACAGAGTCGAGAGTGTCATTCTTGTGTCGAGCCATGCTAACTTCTCTGTTCTAATGTTAAAAAAAGAATAAAAAGATAAAGGGCTTTTTTTTCACATCAGTTTCCCTTTTATATGAAAAAATGTTTTTTTTGTTTATATTGTTGATTTTGTTTAGGATACTTTTACAAATCTGATGTTTTTTTTCATTACTTTTGAACGTATGTGTTATCCTTTCAATAATCCGTGAAATTCTCATCTCATCCGTGTGCATATCATGGTTACTTTCTCCATTGGATGTCGAGAAAATGAGCATTGAAGTTTTGTTTTTTCATGGGAGATGTTCTTTTTGTGCAACGGATTAAAAAAAAAGATCGGCAAGATTAAACAATTTTGCATATGATTCCTTTAAGCCCGTGTCCCCGTCATGATAAATCAAGTGTTTGAAACTAATTAAGACCACGCCTATAGCTACATCGATCGAGTGCGGAGAATGCTTTTGCATCTATGTTACTCTTTATGCGACCATCTTCCACTTTTTTTTATTTATTTATTTTGAAACAAAGGAAAATGATTACTAGCATAAATAGACCCTCTTTAAGATGATGGAGGATTAACAGTGTTAAAAAAATCAATTGGAAGCACTCTACATAGGCAAAGATAAATTGCCAAAGATCTCCGAGGCCATTAACTAAGACGATAATGTCAACATCAGCCTTCCAAATAATCTTACAGGTTTGATGTTTGGATTGAGTTTTATTGACTAATATTGACATCATGTACTATTTATTTAAGATTTTCTATTCCCAGCTATACCTTGATATCCATCTGTATGATTGTTTTTATGAAGCATTATTCTCTTCGTTCATCTTACGGTCTTTCCATGTACTTCATATAAAGTGATGTTGTAACTCGCTTTATTGCTCGTGTCTTTTTTTTTTTTTTTTTTTTTACTATTCCTGCAACCAAAAAAGAAAACTTCTTACAAGCGTTTCAGCCTTAAACCAGTCTAATTGAGGACATGTGCCAAGTAATATAAACAAAAATGAGCTGTGTTTTTTTAACTATAAATACTTGAGGGTCTTTTACACTTTTTTCACTCATTTTATTATTTTAAACTTACAATCATCTTCTTATCATCTCAAAACTCTGCACCTCTACAATTATATCTACTCAAATCATCTCAAAACTCTGCAACTCTACAAACATACTCAAATCATCTCAAAACTCTGCAACTCTACAAACATACTCAAATCATCTCAAGACTCTGCAAATCCACAAACATACTCAAGGCATCTCAAGACTCTGCAACTCTACAAACACACTCAAATATTCCCAAATTCCATCAAGTCTCTACAAAGGTCCCCCTTCCAAGGCGTCGGAGCTATGTTATCTTGACCCCGAATAAGGTGCGGAGAATTCAAGGCAGGTGCTCTACTTCTGGTCTTCTTACTTCTGGTCTTCTTTTATTCACAGTGCAGTATAAGCTAGTGGTCTAGCGTGGCTAGACCCAGTGAGAGCTTGTAGCTGCAGTCACGCTATATATGTGACTCCTGGGCTTGGGAGGCTAACAATCCGTTAGTGTAGGCAAAGATCCTCAAGTGGTAGTCTGCTTAGTGTAGGCAATGATCCCAAATGGTAGTCTCCACATAGTTACGATTATTCCCTGCGAATGGGGAATACCCTGCGAATGGGGGTTAAGTTTTATGAGTAATTTTTTGTAGCAGCTTGTCTTTTTTTTTCGGCTTTTTTCCTGGCTCTTGGTGATTCCCTCTTACTGTCTTGTATCTTCTTTTTACTTGACCCAATTCCATCTTTTATTTTTAACACATCAATCCCAATAAACATTACCTTTGTATACTTGATTTTATTTTATTTATTTTGTTCTGCTTATGACATGAGAGTTTTTTAGGGTGTTTTTCCATAAGAAAATGCCTAGAAAGTCACAAAAAAAAAAAAAATCGTACTCCAAATGATCGTACTTGTCGGTTCGGTATTCCTTTTTTTTTCTTTTTTTCCTATGGATAAAACAAGAGTATTACATCCTTTTTCGTCAGATGATGATGTTTCAGAAGAAGAACGTGAAGCTCGTAAAAAATATAGGGAGCTTGGGGAAAATTCTAAAACCTCACCTTGAGGAAAATAGCGATTTGCTGAAATAATCAGGACTTGGGACCTCATCCATTTTTTAAGATATCGTCAGAATTTTTTGTTAAAGAAATAGTTACATTTCTTGTTTTTCATTTCTTTACAGTGCAGCCTTTGTTTTTTTTTTATGGACTCTTGAACCTCTTTACCACTTTTTCCCTCATAATCAGTGGAAACACTTATTTTTTTTAAAGAAAAAACCAATACGTTCCTTTTACACTTACCGAGTATTCAGTTAATTTGATTTCAATTTACTGTGTATCCGCTAGCTTATTTTAGACATAATAAAAGAATGTATGAGTGCTAAGGATATTATTTAGAGAAGGATGTTTAATTCAAAGCGTATCTTTTACTGAATATAATGTACATCTCTAATAGGCAGTTTCCACTTTTCTTCATTATTCATAGTTATTGAAAGACATAATTTGTCAGCATTTGCCATGCTGTTATATCATGTATTCTACAAGATTTTCAGGCTTCTCAAATTATGTTTGACAGCAGTTGGTCGCAAAATTGATTAATAAATCTGATTAAGTCCTGCTTCACAGCATCTGACAATTATCCCCGACACAGTTACAAAGTTGTTCCTGACATAAATCGCTCTTAAAAAGCGTTGTTTCAATATCTTGGGTTCCACCGTTTACTTTTTAATGCAAAACCGTATCCTGTAGAAGACTTGAGACAACGCGACAGCATTTTCAAAGGTTAAGCTGCAAAAGAGATCTTTGGCTTTAATTATTACCGCTTGCCTTTTGCCATTTAGAACTAATTCCTGGGCATTTTGCCATGTTTTGGGTTTGAAAATTTTCAGGCTGGCTTTTGAACAAGTAGCACAAAGTAGGTAGTCAAACTAAACATTGACTCAAGAGCATTATAATAATAAGCATGTTGTTTGAGCATTTCAAAGCGTCAGCCCTTTTTTTTTGGCAGCATCTGGTGTAGGAAGTATCAACCAATGACTGCCCCGAATTTATTATGCCATTTGATGACGTCAAAATGTTTTTTTATAAAGTTGTTTATTTCCCACCTACGCCCTTTTTCTTTTCCTTATGCACAGTTTCGAGTAAAGTCTGCTGTTAGGTGATTCTGGTATGTACGTCTTGCTCGTGGGTGTACCTGCTCTACCTCTACCTACCGGCTAGGCTCTAGGCAGGC
>JAEPRD010000095.1:0-119279 GCA_016758985.1 Mucor saturninus
TTGAATCCCGGAAGTTTTCATTGAGAGATGTCATATTTTTTGCTCCCTGTAGTGTTTGTTTTTTTTCGGTTTTTCGGGAATTACTCCGCATCAGTGGCTTAGAAAACTTCAGTAAACCAATCAGAAGTTTTGAACTACTCAAGCGCATGTTTTTCAATTAAAACCGGAGAGTCTAGGACGGCTTCATCGTTATCCAAACAATAAAAGTCATTTTGGCCTGCTTAAATCGCTAAGCACAGCTTAAAACAAGCCTGGTACGCTTAGAGCACAGGGGCAAGCCAATTAGAATGCGCCCCTGGTATTTACAGTGTAGCCACAGCCAATTAGAGTCCAATAACAGCCATTTACAGTCTGATCACAGCTATTAATAGTCTGAGCACAGCTATTTACAGTGTAGGCCCAGCCATTTACAGTCTGAGCACAGCTATTTACAGTGTAGGCCCAGCTATTTACAGTCTGAGCACAGCTAAATGCAGTGTGTAAACCATGACGTCATCTTTTTTTTCTTTTTTACAGTGGGTTTCGCCTTCAAAGGGGCCCCCTTTACAAAAAGTATGATTTTTATTGCCTTTAAATGTACGCAAACACTGATCGCCACAATCACTTTCAGGCATGCTTTCCTAAGCCAAAGTTACTCTCCCGTCCATAATCTTTCAAACCATGTAAGATGTGTGTTGTATTAATTATAATTTTTTTTTTCTATATCCAATAATATAAAACCTTTACCACTTTCCCCTGCTTAAATGCCACATTTTTCTTTTTGAATTTTGTGTATAGTAAAGTGTCATCTAGAAGCAAAACATCCGAGCTAAAAGTTGTTACATTTTAGCTCAAAATTAATACTGTGCCCTTGGATTTGAGATAGATTGAAGTTTTTTTTTCTCCCCCGCTTAAAAAATGTCAAAAATCGATGTTCTTTCGAAAAATAGAAAATCCAAATCTTGTCAAAAACTTTTTTTTTGGATCGACCCATCGAGCCATCCAAAAAAAAAAAATTGATGTCTGTTTTTTTATTTTTTTCCATTCTACTATTGAAAACAAGCATTTCTGACATAAGAACATGTGGTCGGAGATGACAGTTTATTAATTACATTTTGGGATTGAATATTGAGTTTTTAAGCGGGAGAAGTTCACTTTTATGCGCTTAACAAAAGAATTTTATAGTTAAGCAATCCTATACTTTACGTCGTTCGAAAGCGCTTTTAATTCTGCATTTACTTCAATTAGACATGTTTTGCATAAAAATCCATCAATGATCTGATAATGCGGATTAAAGTATTCAATTAAGCTATAAGCCCACAGTATATTAAGCTGGACGCACACTGTAATTTGCTGTGCCCGCCCAAAATTTAGCTGGACACACAGGGATTACACTGTAAATAGCTGGGCCTACACTGTAAATAGCTGGGCCTACACTGTAAATAGCTGGGCCTACACTGTAAATAGCTGGGCCTACACTGTAAATAGCTGGGCCTACACTGTAAATGGCTGGGCTACAGTGTATTAAGCGTGCATCACTATAAAAAGATATTCACGTGACACTTCCCACTGATTGATAGTCTGCACAGTGTATTAGGCTGAGCGTACAGCCTGTATGCACTACTTTTATAAGCTTAAGCGTAGGCTTGAGGCTGTTTTGACCATGGTCTATATTGTTTTAACGAAATTTTTTTTATTTAATTAAAATGTGCGCGCGAACCGCAGCTTTAAGACCATTGGTTTGGTTTTGCTCTCCGACTTTTGTGGCGGCTACAATTCGCGAAAACAGAACAGGTTTTCTCGAAAGGATTTGATCAGAAATGACATTTTATAATCGTCTTGTCTAATGAAAGTCCCTGGATATTAAACTTTTACTTAGACAACCATATAGTCAAAATGCGTAGAAAAAATGGGCGCATCTTTTGAACTATTTTTAAAAAAGATTCAATGGCTACAAAAAAACTTTGTCTAACAGAAACTTGTTTTTGAATTATGCTCGGAATATAATTTTTTTACTAACAAAACTGCTTTAAAAACACAACTAGTGTAAAGAGCACTAAATTTGGGCTATAGTTACATAGAAGCACTTTTCATTAAATCTACAGGAAGGGTATTTAAAAGGTTGATTTGTTAAATTTGTGATTTTCCTCGAGGTATACCCTTTGTGTTTTGGCCAATTTTAGGTGTTTTGAAAAAAGTCTTAAAATTAAAATTTAATAATTTACTATGATATTTTAAATAATTCTGAGCAGCTTTTTGGCCTGAAAGAACGTACGGGGACGACGGTTTACTATACCAAAAATTCAATTTAAAACAGCTTGTTAAGTGAAAAAAAGGAGCAGGAAAGAGTTGATTGTCAATATTGGGTATATTATGGGCAGCTTTTTTAAACATGGGAACGTGAAATCATATTGGGCGCATCTTTTTTATTATAAATACGAGAGTTAAAGTCTTGAATCTGAAGATTTTTATCTTGGATAAGTGTGGTTAACAGTAAACTGATGTTTCGCTGCAAAAATAAACGATGTTGTGGCCAAAGGCTAAGTTGTATTCTAGAATTTCCCACTTTTGATGGTACAAAAGCATCAATTTATATATTCTAAAGCTTTTTTCGTTTAAAATTAATTTAAATAAAAGCGTCTTCCGCGGAAGTTTGCATTGTCCCTCAAATTAACCATTCCGTCTTCTTCTTCTTGAAAAATAAATAAAAACCAATCGCGAGTCAACATTTTTGCAATTTATATTGCAGTTTAAACCCTTTTAAACTCCGCTCACGAGTGCGACGGTCATTTTGATGCATTTCCGACGTTCTAATTCCGTTTCCCTGCCGAGATATGTCGATTTTTGTGTAAAAGTTGGGCAAAAAATTATATTCAGCGCATAATCAAAAAATAAAAAAATGAAATAAAAAAATTAGTTTTTGTTCGACAAAGTATGTTTTTTACATGTTGAATGTTTTTAAAAGCTAGTCCAAAAGATGCGCCTGATTTTGAATATAAGGTATGTCAATAAAAGTCTCTTCAGGCGAGATTTTGCATTAATGCTTAAATGAAGCATTGTATTTTCTTTCTCTTGCAAAATAGATGAAAGCAAATCACCAATCAACATTTTTGAACGTTGTATTACCCTTTTTATAATCTAAACATATTCAAATAGTCTTGCTGGATGTTTTTTATTATAACATATGATAATAAAAGTTTTGAATCCCGGAAGTTTTCATTGAGAGATGTCATATTTTTTGCTCCCTGTAGTGTTTGTTTTTTTTCGGTTTTTCGGGAATTACTCCGCATCAGTGGCTTAGAAAACTTCAGTAAACCAATCAGAAGTTTTGAACTACTCAAGCGCATGTTTTTCAATTAAAACCGGAGAGTCTAGGACGGCTTCATCGTTATCCAAACAATAAAAGTCATTTTGGCCTGCTTAAATCGCTAAGCACAGCTTAAAACAAGCCTGGTACGCTTAGAGCACAGGGGCAAGCCAATTAGAATGCGCCCCTGGTATTTACAGTGTAGCCACAGCCAATTAGAGTCCAATAACAGCCATTTACAGTCTGATCACAGCTATTAATAGTCTGAGCACAGCTATTTACAGTGTAGGCCCAGCCATTTACAGTCTGAGCACAGCTATTTACAGTGTAGGCCCAGCTATTTACAGTCTGAGCACAGCTAAATGCAGTGTGTAAACCATGACGTCATCTTTTTTTTCTTTTTTACAGTGGGTTTCGCCTTCAAAGGGGCCCCCCTTTACAAAAAGTATGATTTTTATTGCCTTTAAATGTACGCAAACACTGATCGCCACAATCACTTTCAGGCATGCTTTCCTAAGCCAAAGTTACTCTCCCGTCCATGATCTTTCAAACCATGTAAGACGTGTGTTGTATTAATTATAATTTTTTTTTTCTATATCCAATAATATAAAACCTTTACCACTTTCCCCTGCTTAAATGCCACATTTTTCTTTTTGAATTTTGTGTATAGTAAAGTGTCATCTAGAAGCAAAACATCCGAGCTAAAAGTTGTTACATTTTAGCTCAAAATTAATACTGTGCCCTTGGATTTGAGATAGATTGAAGTTTTTTTTTCTCCCCCGCTTAAAAAATGTCAAAAATCGATGTTCTTTCGAAAAATAGAAAATCCAAATCTTGTCAAAAACTTTTTTTTTGGATCGACCCATCGAGCCATCCAAAAAAAAAAAATTGATGTCTGTTTTTTTATTTTTTTCCATTCTACTATTGAAAACAAGCATTTCTGACATAAGAACATGTGGTCGGAGATGACAGTTTATTAATTACATTTTGGGATTGAATATTGAGTTTTTAAGCGGGAGAAGTTCACTTTTATGCGCTTAACAAAAGAATTTTATAGTTAAGCAATCCTATACTTTACGTCGTTCGAAAGCGCTTTTAATTCTGCATTTACTTCAATTAGACATGTTTTGCATAAAAATCCATCAATGATCTGATAATGCGGATTAAAGTATTCAATTAAGCTATAAGCCCACAGTATATTAAGCTGGACGCACACTGTAATTTGCTGTGCCCGCCCAAAATTTAGCTGGACACACAGGGATTACACTGTAAATAGCTGGGCCTACACTGTAAATAGCTGGGCCTACACTGTAAATAGCTGGGCCTACACTGTAAATAGCTGGGCCTACACTGTAAATAGCTGGGCCTACACTGTAAATAGCTGGGCCTACACTGTAAATGGCTGGGCTACAGTGTATTAAGCGTGCATCACTATAAAAAGATATTCACGTGACACTTCCCACTGATTGATAGTCTGCACAGTGTATTAGGCTGAGCGTACAGCCTGTATGCACTACTTTTATAAGCTTAAGCGTAGGCTTGAGGCTGTTTTGACCATGGTCTATATTGTTTTAACGAAATTTTTTTTATTTAATTAAAATGTGCGCGCGAACCGCAGCTTTAAGACCATTGGTTTGGTTTTGCTCTCCGACTTTTGTGGCGGCTACAATTCGCGAAAACAGAACAGGTTTTCTCGAAAGGATTTGATCAGAAATGACATTTTATAATCGTCTTGTCTAATGAAAGTCCCTGGATATTAAACTTTTACTTAGACAACCATATAGTCAAAATGCGTAGAAAAAATAGGCGCATCTTTTGAACTATTTTTAAAAAAGATTCAATGGCTACAAAAAAACTTTGTCTAACAGAAACTTGTTTTTGAATTATGCTCGGAATATAATTTTTTTACTAACAAAACTGCTTTAAAAACACAACTAGTGTAAAGAGCACTAAATTTGGGCTATAGTTACATAGAAGCACTTTTCATTAAATCTACAGGAAGGGTATTTAAAAGGTTGATTTGTTAAATTTGTGATTTTCCTCGAGGTATACCCTTTGTGTTTTGGCCAATTTTAGGTGTTTTGAAAAAAGTCTTAAAATTAAAATTTAATAATTTACTATGATATTTTAAATAATTCTGAGCAACTTTTTGGCCTGAAAGAACGTACGGGGACGACGGTTTACTATACCAAAAATTCAATTTAAAACAGCTTGTTAAGTGAAAAAAAGGAGCAGGAAAGAGTTGATTGTCAATATTGGGTATATTATGGGCAGCTTTTTTAAACATGGGAACGTGAAATCATATTGGGCGCATCTTTTTTATTATAAATACGAGAGTTAAAGTCTTGAATCTGAAGATTTTTATCTTGGATAAGTGTGGTTAACAGTAAACTGATGTTTCGCTGCAAAAATAAACGATGTTGTGGCCAAAGGCTAAGTTGTATTCTAGAATTTCCCACTTTTGATGGTACAAAAGCATCAATTTATATATTCTAAAGCTTTTTTCGTTTAAAATTAATTTAAATAAAAGCGTCTTCCGCGGAAGTTTGCATTGTCCCTCAAATTAACCATTCCGTCTTCTTCTTCTTCTTGAAAAATAAATAAAAACCAATCGCGAGTCAACATTTTTGCAATTTATATTGCAGTTTAAACCCTTTTAAACTCCGCTCGCGAGTGCGACGGTCATTTTGATGCATTTCCGACGTTCTAATTCCGTTTCCCTGCCGAGATATGTCGATTTTTGTGTAAAAGTTGGGCAAAAAATTATATTCAGCGCATAATCAAAAAATAAAAAAATGAAATAAAAAAATTAGTTTTTGTTCGACAAAGTATGTTTTTTACATGTTGAATGTTTTTAAAAGCTAGTCCAAAAGATGCGCCTGATTTTGAATATAAGGTATGTCAATAAAAGTCTCTTCAGGCGAGATTTTGCATTAATGCTTAAATGAAGCATTGTATTTTCTTTCTCTTGCAAAATAGATGAAAGCAAATCACCAATCAACATTTTTGAACGTTGTATTACCCTTTTTATAATCTAAACATATTCAAATAGTCTTGCTGGATGTTTTTTATTATAACATATGATAATAAAAGTTTTGAATCCCGGAAGTTTTCATTGAGAGATGTCATATTTTTTAGTCCCTTTTACGTGTCGTATTTGGGTACGATTTACTTAAGAATAAATAAGCAAATCGTTTAAATAAATAAAACTATGAAAGTAAAACAACCTTTGTTAATGCATACCAGCATACGCTTTTATACCGCTATACAAGTTCTACTACTGCGAGTACATACTTTTATGTTAAAGATTGCATGCTTGGCCTAAATACGATATACGAATGACAGTTGGATACAGAATGCTATACCACTGAATTATGATATCACCGATCGAGAAGAGAATCTTCTCAGATCAAATCAAGAATTATAAGAAAGAGAAACTTAATATTAATAGTTCTCTCAATGGATTAGCTACCCTGAGAGAGTGTATAACAGCTATTAATATAAATGGTTCATTTACTTATATATTGATATAATTATACTGCTGATAAAGAGTATAAAGAAATAGTGTACGAAATAATGGACACCTATCTTCTACAATCAAATATACAAATACCGATAAGAGATTTTATATTTGGGATCGTATTTTATTCATTACAAAGATAATGAATAAATGATCAACTATATTTTCTACTGCCAATTACAATTGACAAACAAGTATGCATTTTTTACAGTAACCATTGCATGATCTGATAAATATGTGTCTAATGACACTAAAGATTTATTAGAGTACTCGTGGTCCCGATATGTTGATATGGGACAACGTTAACTGGAAACAATTCTAACGAGTAGTATTCATTTAACCCAAGGCGGGAAACAAATTATAGATCTATTCCAAAACCAGAAAAGTTGACTCATCATTAAAACTTAGGAGAGTTGTGCAATATAAAAACGATCAATTATTTTCATAGCAGCAGAGTTTTTTTAGTCTATTTTTACCTCGAATAAAGATATACTTTTATCTCATTACTTTTCTATTGTAATATTTTTGTCAAATATTACAATTTATTTTATTTTATTATTTTATAAGTGTGATTTTAGCACATCTCAAACATCACAGATCCCATTTCGAATAATAGATTAATTACACTGATAAAGCTCATCAATCATTTGTAAATACATCCAATAATACCAAGTGAACACAATCTAGCTCATAATTTTACCGACGCTTTATAAAAGAGAAATTCACTATGAAAAAGAATAAAAAGTCTACAAGCAATATTAATCTTATTTTTACTATTTTTTTATCTTTTATTTTTCTGTGTCAAACAACCCGTTTTTTTTTTTTTTTTTTTTACACTGTTGATCTCCTACTACTGTGGTAAGGCGATATTTTAGAGCACGACCCACTATTATAGCGCCTTAATAGCCTTCTCTGACGGTGTTTTCATGAAAAGCTTGTGAGATGCTACGAAGGAATTATATCTTGTGGTAGTCTGGGTTGTACTATATACTACGCGGTGATATTATAAAGTCGTAGTTTTTTCTAATCTTATCAAGTTTAAGTCCTTTTACGTCCATTTAATTTTACGAAGCAGTACATCATTCTAACGTGCGTGAAATTTGTATTATAGTCAAGAAAGTTTGCGGATAGAAAGTTTTATTAAATCAACAGGTAAATCAGTTTCCGATACAACACCACCTTAGAGAGGGAATATTTATGCTAGGATACCTTTTTCCTTATTTTTATCATAACGGAGCACGGTCTTCATGAATTGTTTACAGATCACTTTATTATTTATCCTTTCCGTTACACAGAACATTCCTCATGCAAAAGCAAATTTCAATGCTCATTTTCTCGACATACAATGAAGAGAATACCATGATATGCACACGGATATGATGAGATTTTTACAATGGGTGAATCATACGTCCAAATAATAATGGAAAAAAAGTTTGTAAAAGCAACGTAAATAGAATAAACAAAATAAACAAAAAACCTTTTTCGTATAAAAGGGAGACTGATGTGAAAAAAAAGATTATTTATCTTTTATCCTCACTTATTAAGATCAGAACAGAGAATTTTGCATGATTTCAGCACAAGGATGAAACTCTCGTCTCTGTTTGTTTCATTTTCCATCTCCAAATTCCGTTAACCTATCCACTTCATTACAATAGATCGGGTAATATTCCAAAGTTGTAGTATTCCTTAATTTTTTTACGTTAGAAGAGTCTGCTGGTTACCAAAGCCGCTAGTCAATGGTTTTGACTTTTGTCTGTATCGCTTCATTCGGATATCAGTACATCCATATGACTGGAGTTTGCAGCCCTTTGTTCCAGAAACTTCATACAAAACTAGTACCACATTTGTTTGTTCGGTGGAGGGTGAATCCGGGAGTGAGTTGCAAGATGGTGGGATGGCCGTAGCCATGGGAAGCCAGTTATTCACTCTCCTGGTCATTCTAAAGACAGTAAGCAGTCTAATGCCCTAACGCATCTTATAAGCGCTTTGCTTTTTTTACATCTACGCTAGAGATATTGCAGTCAAAGATTGACATACTGTTGGATAGCTACCTCAACTACACGAAATATATGCTTTAAAAGCCGATTCTCATCCAGGTGCGGCTGCTACGACTCAGAAGCTAGGGCAAAAAACACCACCCCAACATGGTGTAGAAGGTATTGGTCCTGGTGATTCTCATGTTGTGTATTGTGGTCAGGCAGCACTGAGGGTTAATTATAATTAGACTCTATGGATTTGAAGATGATTCATCTGAAACATATTTAATTTTGGGTCAGGATGTGCTTCCACCTTCTCGTGGTCTGGTCTATTAACCAGCTGTTTTATTTTGGAAACCAGGAGAAGCACTTATTTGTATATATATTTCCAATAAAAAAATAAAAAAAATTTCCTTCGACTTGATCATAATTATTTTTTATATGTTCATCATAAATTTTACAAACCTTTGGTATAAGAAGAAATGCGGAGAGCAAGGATACAATTTAGGATATAATGACAGGCTTTTATCTAAATAATAGACAGACTTTTTTTCATTTTTTTGGCATCAGTAGTTTATGTTTTTTTTTTTTTTTTTTTGTTAATGTCAAGTAATCGTATACAAAATGGCGCAATCATGATTAAGACAAATCTAATATTGATAGAGCTCAATAACGCAAATGCTTGTACTAACAGTTTAAATGTTGAGTTATTTAAAGTAAAGCTAAACTTAACAAGGTTATCCGCTCAAGTAGCCTTTGTTGCAGTCGGATAATATTTTGCTTCTATGTAGCACCAGGAGGTGGGGGAAGGTTGTTTGCTACTTATCGATGATGTATACTGAGTGAAAAGAGTTGAAAATCAACACATACTCTATTTATTTGCGGATCATTTTCTGATATGGGTCATACTCTTTACCACCCCTTTGTTTTTATTTATATTCTTTTTACAATCCTTTTACGACGGAAACAACGATGAGTCGTATCTAGAAGGAATCTTGACCAATTCACAATTCAGTATGGTGTTACCATCTACATATATTATAACTCGGGGATCTTGAAGTAAGAAAAGAGTATTTTTGCTCTTTATTCTGGGGATTTGGTGAACGTCCTTGTAAAATATCAGCCAAAAATGAACTCATCTGTTTACAACACTAATATTTCCTTTTTAAGAGGGTTGATCGACGCCTTGTTACCGTAAACAAAGGCATGGATAGTTTTAATATCACCAGAATAAGCTTGTTTTTTTTATTGGGATTGCTTCTTTTTTTTTACAATGATGATATCAAATGAATTGCTTTGTTGGATCTCTTTTTTTTAAAAGTAAGATAGCTCAGACAGGCAGGTTACTTTGCGTACAATTTCTTTAAAATAAGTAAGGGTCAAAAACTAAAGATTTCTTTTCATTGATATGGAAATCGGGGTGAAAAACATGACTGTGATAGCAAGATAAAGATAAGGCTTACTACCAAACATGACACTTGGGTCTATACTAGAGACAGCTTCCCGTCAAAAGCTAGTTAAAGCGTAAAGAATTAAGACTAACAAAGGAAAGAAGTACGTCACAAGCATTTTAAACATTTTTGTTGGGTGGGAAAAAAAAGGGAGCCCTTTCTTTTATTACCCCGCCTTCCCTCGTTTTTTATTTCTTAGAGCAAGAGTTCACCTTTTTTTTTTTTTTCTTAACCCACTACTTTGATTATCATGGTATCTGCGGTTAAAGTGACTTCACTGAAGAAGCCAGTGGCCGAGGATGATTTCGAGTCTCAACAAAAACGTAATGTTCGACAACCCGAGATGTGTGTCGATTATTTGTCCTATAACTTTGATGAAATGGACTTGGCTGCTTCATGGCGAGTCATGACCAAACAGAAAAAGGATGTGGTTGATGGCATACGCTTAGAGAATGCCTCTTGGCGTACCTGGGCTAAACAGAGAAACAACCTAAAGACTATCAGCCCTCAAACATTAAATTGGTATGATATCTTGTATTCCCCTCCCCCTCATGTTTCTTTTTTCTCTTATTGTCTTTTTTTTTTACTTAGGTTAAAGGATAGTGATGTAACATGGTTATATGGACCTTTACATACGGTGATTCGTACAGAGGAAGATCCATTCTTGACGCCCAGAAAAGCAACTACGGAAGAGACATTGGGTCTAATGGTTCCCCACGTTGAGAAAACCCAATTGAAATCCGCACTAAAAAAAGTAACGACGGCGGATCTATTGAAGCGGTCTGCCAGTGAATTATTAGACATTTCACCGCCAGAGCAACATCATCCACAACCACGGAAATTATCCATAGCAGAGGTCAATAACGAGTATCAAGCTGTGTCACCCGCCGTTTTGGCTACACACCGTCAGCCCCGATTAAGGTTCAATCATCAAGTGGAACAATGCATTGCATTGACCGATGAGGAAAGAGAGCATGGTGATATTACAGAAGAAGGGGACTCTATGGATGACGACGACATGGATGATGATATCGATGATAGTGATGATGATACGGATCAAATACATACGAGCTACAATGACCGACCAAGATCTATTAAGAAGATAGCACCTGCTCGTCTTAAGAAATCACAATCTGATGTAGATACAGATGACGTATGTTCGATATCCTCTACTTCAACTGCATCATCTGTTGGTTTTATTACTAGATCACCTGTGGTTTCATCACCTGCTCCTGGATTATCAGAAGATACGGATGAAGAGGAGGTATTGTCCTTTTATGATAGGCCCACCGTAAGTCAACAACCGTCTATACGACCCGCTGTGCCCACAAGAACCTCTTCTAGTTCAATAACGCAGCCTTATAAAGAAAAAACGAATATCGCTGAACCAGCTTTAGTCACCATGCATCAAACCGCCACTGATATTCATAAGGATAACGGTGGTAGTACCTCGACACCCACCTTGTTGAATAATCTTGCGAATTGGGCTGCTTCATATTTATGGCCAAACGAGAATAATAAAAGTAATCATAAACAGAGACCATCACCACAGCCCTCTTTGTCAGCTTCCATTATTCCAACTGTAGCTATCCCCATAGAAAGACATTATGCCCCTACCTCATCCAACTCATCCAGTTTATAAATTCCTCGACACACACACACACACACACACACACACACACACACACACTTACATTTCACATCTTTATTTTGTTTTGCTATATTATATCTTTATTTCCCTGCACGTACTTTTATTACAATTTATTTATAGACAATCACTCAAAATCTCTTGTATAATCCCTTACCTTGATTATGTAACAACACCATTTCTGTATAATAATAATTTTCTTTAAAAAAAACCATCTTGTTCATCTACAGTCGAACACGGAAAAAAGTCGTCGTTCCCAGCTATATTTTCTTTCAGTTTTGTATGAGTATGGTTAAACCTCATATGCATTTGGAGCATCTTGAGGGGGGAGTACTATTCTATCTGCAGATTGTAACTAAGTGCGACCGAGAAAGGGCGGAAGAAACGTCAGATTATGATTAGCAACTTAAAATTTAAATTAAAAAAGTTTTAAGCATGGCCTTGCATTGATACTGATCAAAATACACAATGGGATCCCCAACTTGTTATTTTAGCAAGACATGATTATTTCTAGATAGAAATTGATTCTTGTTTTCCCACATGGAAAATTAAGCTTTTCTCCCTCCATCTAAAATTTATAGTAGTCAGTGACCCGATGCTGCTTACTAAAGCTAAACTATGCATGTGACAATATTTTTTGCCAAAAGCATCACATCACGATAAAGACATCTATGCCAGTGTTGGTCGATGAAGGAGGTTTTTTCTTTTTCAGTAACTGAAACCAGCGGTAAATTATTGAATTAGGTTTAGTAGGAATGTAGACTAGCGGACACGGGTGCATTGGATATCATGTGCATTAGATTGTGACAATTACGAAATAAAAAAGCTAAACATTCTTTTTTTTAATAACCCCGATTAAAATGCGGGGGAATTCTGTTGTTATCTCTCCACACAAGAAAAATGGTGCAACAGAAAAAAAAAGTGTGTTTTTTAATATATATATATATTTTTTTTTTTTTTTAATAAATGGGGGGGGAATACACACAGAAAATAATAATAATACAGTATTGTTTCTTTAAATATATCTATGCAGAAGAAAAAAAATTCGAGTTTTGCGGTGGAAGAAGAAAAGAGTTGGGAGTTTTGTAAGGGTGTGGGGATTGAAAATGAAGGTTTTTTATAATACAAATACAAGAAAAAAAAAACTAGTGGGTGATTTTTTTACTTTGAAACAAGAGCAGTGATCTCACCGTCCTTGACCTTTCCTTGGAACACATCGAGCCATGACTTCACCTTTTCGTAAACCATGAATGTAACAGCTTGACCAGGTGCAACTCTCAATAATCTAGGTGTCAAACCCTTATAGAAAGCCTTAGGTCCTTCCTTGGTCATGATTTCAGATGTAACGACCTTAAATCTTTCCCATCCAGATCCAGGTGCGCTGGACTTTTGAATACGAGTCTTGATTGTATCAATAGGAGCATTGGACAAAGGACCTGTGATTAAATTCATACTCGTGAGAATCATGCATGTGAAAAATATGATATCCATAGTTACCCATTGCACCAGAGACACCACCAAGAATCAAATGTTGGTAAGAGGGAAGTTCTTCCAAGTTTTGGTACTTTTGAGCATACTTCTTAAACTCTTGATAAGCAGTGAAATTGGCAGCTTGGTTGGTGGCTATCACACATCAAAAAAAAAAATCAATATACATCCCTCAACCGTCTATTTCTCTCTAAATTACCTTGTCTCAATGCGGTCAAGGTAACGCCCTTGTACAAGGCGCGAACACCTTCCTCGCGGACAATGGTGTAAGCAGCATGAGGTGCGTTACGATACTTGGGAACATCCATAGGATCAGCCATGGAGTGACGTTGAGCCTGTTATTTCATATTAGTATATCTCTAACTCTCTCTCTCTCTCCATGGATACCATTCTAAATTACCTGAAGACGAATTTTAATAAGATCCATAGGAGAAACAACCATGACAGCCTCAGTAGTACCGGCAGCAAGACCAGCTATAATGAGAAGAAAATGGATTAATCAACCAGTCACGATAATCCATGAATAAATCAAGCTTACCAAAGAACACTGAAAGAGTGCTGACTTTGCCATCAGCATCAGCCATCCACTCCTTGTATAATTCGAATGAAGAGAAACGAATAGCCATCTTGGGAACAATACCGGAAACAACAGCCCCGAGACCTTTGTACAAGGCCCAGAAGGATTCATTTCTGATGATCTTTGCACCAACACCCAAGAAACCAAGAGGCTTACCCTATTGACGGTCATGATTAGATAAAACAGAATAAAAATAAAATATTTGGGGTTTATACCTTTGCATTTCTGGCAGCATTTTTGGCCAACTGCATTCTCACTTTAATGGTATCAAGAGGATGGCAAGTACAGGCTTCCATGAAACCGGCAGCACCACCAGCGACAAGATGGGTGAGAAGGGGGGTCTTTTGTTTGCCGTTGTTGTTCTTGCTCATATTAAATTATAGGAATTTCGTGGAAATGTAAAAAAAAAAGGAGAAAAAAAATTCGAAAGGAAGACGTAAAAAAGATAAAGGTATTTATACTATAAAAATTGTAATTTTCATGTGCTTTCTGAACACCGCCCTTCAATCAGTTCCTTTGGGATCGCTCACCATCATTACAAAGATGGGATCCAATCAGATGCGCCATAAATGAAATCAAATGCGGGGTAAGAAGGAAATCATCGGAATTCTATCACATGTTCCCTCTGCCTTAAACATGTTTGTGCTACACACCTCTGATTTTTTTCTGAGTGACGTCTCTATTTATGCTGACCTACCGGACTAAACTATTACTCGCCTCCCAGCTCATTTTTCCGACCATCTCCGCGAACCTTTCGTGCTCTGTCTCTTTTCTTACCCCACCTTAACCCCACAAAAAAATAAAAAGTGTAATTTTACTCATCAGCACATACTTATATCTTATGTAAAATATTAATTCTAGCCAAAACGTGATTTAGCAATAAAAGATTACAAACATAAATAAGAGTACCCTTATTTATGCTTATCAATTCCGTTTTTGTTGAGTAACTAAACCCCAAATTTTCAGGCCTGTAATTTATAGTTATCGTGGGAAGAATAATTGGACCACGACCAAGGCAAAACGTTTATACTTTTTTCCTTTGGTTTTATATTGAATTATATAATGCATTTATCAAGACATACACCACGATTTCGACAATGTCTTTATTTTACCATTAAGTATTTTAAAACGTATGATGTTTCCTTCTGTAATACATTGCAAGGTAATACAATCAAAAAGTTTAGCTGGTCTATCCAAAAGGAAGCATCCTAAGAATACAGTTGCTCAACATATTATAACCCAAAACCTGGCACTCAATGTAAGGGTTCCTTTTTTTTTTTTTTGTAACTTTAAATTTGTTTGGCACAGATCAGTAATACCTCCAACAAATATATAAAAAAAGGGTTTGTATCTGTTGTGTCTGTTCCTGTTTTTAGACTTGTACTCACTAACAACCCCAAATATACGGATTGTATTTCGGTGTTTCGTCGGAACCAAACAATTTCCCCTTATTGATTACAGCGGAAATAATTCATTCTGGAAATTATTTATACACCCACAAAAAAAAAATATGTAGTTTTGCTCCCCTCCCGTCGATGTTTTAATATATTCCATTTATGGATTCTACCTTCTTGTATCCTCCAATAATCAAACCCAAGGAAAATAGGAAAATCAAAAAAAATACATTTGTTTAAAAAAAATACAAATTGGGTTGTTCTCTTTTGTTAATCAGATCAGTTGGCGAAAAAAAAACAGTTCTTTTTTGTTTTATCAATAAAGTCTAAAACTAACTAGCAAAAAGACGTCATTGCAAGTCTGCCTTTTTGGACTCAATTGGAATTCATAAAACTATCTCCGCTATAGCATCGCGTAAAGATAAACACACGGAAACCGCCTAATAAACTGTATGCAAGTCATTGTACATGTAATTCATAAAAAGAAAAAGTTTAATGGCGATTATAAAAAAAACATGATCTAGTGCGACGGCCGGACCGAACAAAGTGCCATCCAATTAGAAATAGTGTATTGCTTAATAAGAGACCCTCACGAACAAGATTAAACTTGTACATAGACCTTAGTATACAGCTGAGAGGAAAACAACAATGATGCAATATCACTGCTGATAAACAGTCTTTTACAGCCTAATTCTCAGGTTACCGTTACTTTCCGGAATTTTTATACTTTTTTTTTTAATTTTCAATCATGGTTCAGGGCACTTCACAATGGAAAAGGCTAGTGGCGTTAAAAAAAGTTTAGATCCTAAAGATACGGGGTGTGTTACACGCAAACATTTGTTTGTAGGATGTACCCGAAAAAAAAAATGAAGTTGTCAAAAAATGATGAGGCTGTATGTCTAATTTATACAACTTCTCTTTTTTTTTTTTGCAAATAGAGAACATAATTAATTGCAAGCAATCAACCGACATCAATCTATCATGATTTACAACACTTTTATTTTTTCGTCTCTTTTAACATTATACTTCTATTAGAAAAGGCAAGTACCCAAAGCCATTTATTTCATGACTCCGCAGAAAAAATAGGGTTATTAAGGGCTTTCATATTCTGTAAGAACGGGATTGATGGTAATGAGTACATTAAAATGCTCGCATATAAACGGAGGTCTGACCCCATTATACAGTTCGTAATGCAATCTCGTCAAAATTTGAAAAACATTTGGTCTTAACCTATAGAACTGAACCAAGATATATCAAAGACCAGCTGACAGAAAATCACCCCGCGTTTTGTACAGTTACATGCTTAAGCTCAAATCTACGTCTGTCAAATTGTAGCAGAATTGTGCTGGTTCATCTATCAAACCAAAGGATCAAAATAAAAAGATAGTTAAGCTAGACAGTTTATTTAAACCCGCTTATGAACCAAGACAAATGTTTGGCTTTATATATTGGGCATAGCAGGATACTTCCTAGCCAAGTCTAAATGCTTGCGCCGCAAATTTGTTTGTATAATGCTCTTCTGACCATGACTACTTTTCCCTTCATTCACTTGATCTACTGATGTTGTCCGTTTTTGAGTCCCTAATAGTTTGGATACTTCCTTAAAGAGAAACTTGCATATCTGCGTATTTTATAATTTTCTCTACATACAACCAAAGTTTTCTCTGACACTAGATTAGCATAAAAAATAGGGGGGGGGTTGCATTTACTTGTTTCGATTTGACGGCAAAAGCGTTAACTTACTCAAAAACTCTGGTGATAGAGCGAAGTTTTAAAACATGTGTCTTCCAAATATAAGGTGTGATTTCTTTAAGTTGTTTTGTGCGTTTTATTTTTCTTTTGCTTGCTTGATTAAATCATAATGTATTGGAGATTGGATATTTCTCCATGATTACTTTATGCAAGTGTCTCTGTAATGCTAACTTTTTTTAGTAGTTTAGTGACAAAAATTAAAACTCCTCGAAAAGAATCCGACAAATGGCATCATTGACAGTTCATATGTCAATACAGCCTTATTTGTTTTTATGTGAAAGGTTTCAGCTGCTCCCTTCCCCCTTCATGCTTATCATTGTCACAACAAACTTTTATTGTCTGTGTACTTGTGTGTTTGAATATTTACATTGAACAAACAAATACGGAAATAGTCTTTATTTAGTATTTTCTGGTTTTTGTTTTAATTAACCTTGATGACTTTACTCTCTTATTCCACACCTCGTTTATTGCATTAAGTCAGATGGCCCCCATTTTGCCTCCACCCACTTCTCTTATTCGACCCGAATCCACAGGCAGTTATTTAAAAAAGAATGCGATATTACGAAAAATCTCCAAGAAGAAACTTTTACCAGTTTATGATTTAACAGTAAAACCATTACCACAATTAATCCAGGATGTCATGGACGCAATAGATGAAGAGGACAAGAATCTACGGAAAGAAGAGGAAGTTTATCTGAAAGAGCATGAATCATTAAGATTAAACAAACCACCAGCGGCAGCACCTCCACATTTATCACCCTTGGATACCACACATCCACCACTCCCCCCACCAAAAGATATCCAAGACGAACCTCAAAGTATTCCCGATAAAGATGCTCCCAGTTTAGCTGAAAAAGATTCCATCCGTACTGTAGAAGAGGAAACGATGCTCACATCATTACAAGAAGCGGAAAGATTATCATTGGAAGAAGATTATCCGAATCGTACTATTATAGATCCTTCCGAGATTATCAATACCGAACTCCGAGATAAAATATATACGCCATCAAGCCAATGGTATTTTGACGAATATTCAGGTTTATATCGACAAAATGCTTCATTATCACATCAAAGTTTACCCGATTTTCAAAACATCAAAAGAACAAATTCCCTCGTTCGAAGTGATCCGCCCAACGCCAGCGGCTTGAAAAGAGCCAGTACCGCCATGAAAGAGGACAGGCCTCACTCATTTGCATTGAAATTGAAATTTCCAGAATTGGACGATAATCAATCCGTTTGTTCGAGAAAAAGATCAATATTTACCACTAACGATGAAGAAGAAAATTGGCCTACGCCCACTTCGGTCGAACAAGTCCATTCCCTCCGAAAAAAGGCCAATTCCATGCGGGATCGTCGTAAAAACCTCGACCTCTGTCGCACATTAATGGACGCTGCCTGTCAGGGTGCTGAAACAGCCGCTCTCAGCAACGATTCTCCCGTCACCCGCACTCCATCCGTCAGCACACGCTATCGAAAGCAAGAATTACGAAAAAAGAAAAAACAAGACTTGGTTCTCGACGAAGTTTTGGTACTGGAGGCCCAAAAAATCCTAAAGAAGTTGGCCATTGGAGCCGTAGGACACAATACCGATGGTGATGCTCAATTTTTACTAGCCAACTGCTACGGTGTGGGTGGTTTGGGTCTAACCCTCAATAGAGAAAGGGCCTTTTCTCTC
Source organism: Mucor saturninus (assembly GCA_016758985.1). NCBI lineage: Eukaryota > Fungi > Mucoromycota > Mucoromycetes > Mucorales > Mucoraceae > Mucor > Mucor saturninus. The sequence goes on from JAEPRD010000095.1 coordinate 18,768, forward strand.
TATATTCATGCTTCCAAGCAAAATCATGTTGAGTCAACTTACCGCGCTGGTGTGTGTTATGAGATTGGTATTGGCACTACAAAAGATCATGCAAGAGCCATCGTCTATTACCGTAAAGCTGCCAATTTATCGCACGTCGCAAGTATGTACAAGATGGCCGTGATCTTATTACGTGGGTATTGTGGACAATTGATCAATACAAGAGAGGCAATTACATGGCTACAACGTGCAGCTGCACTGGCAAACTGGCAAAACCCTCACGCTCTTTATGTTTTAGCCATGTTTCAATTCACAGAGGAGTTCGCGGACGATCCAGCCTTGATTTCGGATCCTTCTTATGCCCTTGAGTTACTACACCAATCTGCCCAATTAGACCATCTCCCGAGTCAAGTGAAATTAGGTGAATTGTACGAAACCGGTGGTGGTCCCGTCGAGCCGGATGATGCCATCTCAATTTATTGGTATACAAAAGCGGCTGAACGAGGCAACGCCGATGCAGCTTTAGCATTATCGAGTTGGTATCTAACTGGGTCTGTTGGGATTCTTCCCCAGTCGGACCGCGAAGCGTATCTTTGGGCCATCAAGGCAGCTTCTTCACAGGTGGCAGATCGTTGGACCATTGCAAAGGCGTATTTTTTGGTTGGTATGTATGTAGAAAGAGGAATTGGGATCAGTCATACTTCCGCAGAGGATGCCAAGATTTGGTTCAAGCGATCGGCTGCTTTAGGACATAAGGGCGCAGTAGAAATGATTAGCAAGCAGGATGCATTATCTTGCCCAACTGTCAGTATATGATTGATTGGGGGGAAACGAAATAAAAAAAGATATATTTTGTGTTGTCTACTTGACAACTAAAAAGTTTAAATTAAGTGTGGAGGAGGAGGAGGAGTATTGTTTTAAAAGAAAGAAAGTGGAATGATTCTTTTTCTTTATGGACTTTTTTTGCGGTATTCATTATGAGTGTGAGTTGAGAAATGGACCAGGATCATCAAAATGAAGTAAAGAGGTCTAGTATTGTAACGGTTCAATTGAATTAAACATGTTTCGGTGTAAAGCGACAGTTGCCCTGATACGCAATTTAGGTACATGGGACCACGAGTAAAGCGATGATTTATAATGGATAATTCCCGGGATGGATAAAAAAGTAAAGGAGGGGTGGGGGGATGTCAACAATGAAGCTTCTAATATGTATAGTTCATGATCCCTTAATTCTTGATATGGAGAATGGGTTGTCTAATAGTAGATCTCCTCACTCCTTTTACTATATGTTTATCATTCTTTAAAATAAATATAAACAAATAAAAAAAAAATACTATTTTTTTCTTCAACTCTTTCTTTTACCCTTTCCTACCATTACATAATACTTGTTGTTATTATGCTTAAAAAAGAACAAAGAAGAAAAAATCATAATAATCCAAACTCATCACGTCTACCTATTCCTGCTCCTGCTCCTGCTACTCATGCTACACACCGTCGTCATATTACAACAGAGAGCGCTGTGACACCTACCAAATTGGATGATAACAAAAACAATAACAAGTCTAGATTATTTTCGACAACATGTTCACGTATGGCTCAAGAAGCCAAAAACTATAATAAGCGACCGATCATACAAAACAAGAACCTTTCTTCCTTTTATCTTTCCCCACAACAAAAAATGAATTTGAAAAACAAAAGAACTATCCCAGTACCATCCAAAAAGCCCACTACTACTCCTGCGACTCCTGTCGTCACACCAACACTCCGCAAGTCGCCACTTACTTTATTAAAACAAGATCTTGAAAAACTTCGACAAAAGGTAACATCAATGTTCAATTACCTGTTCTTCCTAACCCTTCCCTTCTTTCTTTTTTTAAATCTCGCCTGACTTTAAATAGAAACTAGATGACGAAGCCTTGATCCAGAAGCAATCAAAAGAAATTGCGAGATTAAAAAAACAATTAACTCGCCAAGTAAAGACGGAGGCAGAAAAAGAGCTCGAGTTTCAGTTGCAAGAAAAATCGAGGCTAAATGAAAAGTTAGCATCTGTAACTGCGCAAGCAAAGGTATATATTTCAATATCTATAAAAAAAAAAAAAAAAAGAAAGGGACTAATTAAAGTAGGATTGCATAAGTTTTAATCAAATGTTTTATATTTAGAGTCTTTCAATTGATGTTGTTGATTTACTAGAAGTAAAGAATTCAACCAGTACCCAAACAACCTATCAAGATGAAATCGATAAATTACAATCACAACTTGAGGTAAATATGGGACATATATAAAAAATCTTCAGGTTAACATCAAATAACACTTGATTTACTAGATTCAAGACGACGCTTTTAAAAAGAAACTGGCAGAGCATGCATCACTTGCCAACGCATTAGACCGATCTATTCAACAAACCCAAGAAACGACGGACAAACTCAAGTCCGATCATGCCACCAAAATAGCTCAATTAAAAGCAATCCATTCCATCCAACTCAACAAACTACAGGTAGAGCATGAACAAGATATGATCAAATCAAGACGAGAAGCAAATCGATCAAAACACACCTCCATCTCATCTGTACACGGATTGGAAGAAGTCCTTGAGCAAGCATTGTTAGAGTTTGAACAAGAACAGCATAATCATATCCCTGTCCTCATTCAACAGCAGGATAGTAACGAACGAAGCCTACAAGGTAAAGTCAGGTTGACAATGAAGAATCAACAATGGTATGCGAATAAGTACATGCCCATCGATGCAAAGTCTTGGCCTGCACCTCAACCATTATCAAACTTGAACAGGGTACAGCAGCCCACACGTTAATCTCCCCCCTTCCATCACAAACCCCCCCCCAAAAAAAAATTATTATTATATTCACATATACAATTATTTACAACATTATACATATTATACATCTATATATAAATATATCATTCATCATTTTACTATACAGTTCTAAATTTCCATTCTTTTTTTTTATTTTGATATTTTGATATTTGTTCATCATCATAAAGTAAGCCCATGTTGCTGATTTACAATCACAACCTCTTCAGTTGGTTTAAAACTAGAACGAATCGGATCTAATAATTCTTCTTCTTCCTCTTCATCTGATGATAAAGAACTTAATGAATTAGCAGGAATACTCCTTCGAGGTGGCAAAGGTGGCGGCGGCACCTGCTGCTGCTGTTGTTGCTGCTGTGGTGGTGGTGGTGGTTCGTTATTGATAAACAAACTCATCATTTTTCGATTATGGGATTCTTGTAATTCTCGACTTCGTTCATCACGCATCTCCTTAGTCACCTTGTTCGTATTCTTTTTGCTAAAGATACTTCCTGCCATATTATACAGAGCTGCTTTTTTGCTGCTCATCCTGATGCTGGATGTGGAGGAATTGATTTTGTTACTGATGGAGTTATTTGTTAGCTTGGATAGGATATGAATTCGATTGCTGGTGCTGTGTGACTTTATTGAACCACTAATTGAGGTGACATCGTCTTCTTCCCGACTGGTATATTGCGATGTCTCTTCAGTTAGACTCAATTCTTGTGTTGTTTCAATAGTCATACATTCCTTGGATACAGTTGTTGTCACCAATACCTCATTCGACATATCAGGAGGCGCCTCGCATACTAGCTCTTCATCATCAGCAACAGCTTCTATTTCCTTCTCTTCTTCTTCTACTTGCTGTTGTAGTGGTTGCTGTTTTCTACGGAAACCGATATTGGAAGAAATTCTACGACTAAATGACGGCGTAGCAACTACAGTCTCTTCTACCTTTGACTCCCTTTCATCTTGCAATGGTTTAGACTCGTCTTCATTTTGATCTGAACGCACTATTCTGTCTGGATTTGAATACCCACGTGACCGAAATATGGACGATGTTGCAGCAGCAGACAACTGAGGTGAGTCCGAAGTGGATTTCGAACGACGATCAATGATGGGCGGATCTGCAAGCATGGAAGAATCCAAAACGCCAAGAGACTCCGCTCTCCGCGTAGGAGGTTTTGGCAGGGCTTGTTGAAGGATATCAAACGAATCTTGATGATTACTAATGATCACTTTAGGTAGTGTCTGATTCAGCTTGTTTCCTAGCATATCAAAGTTCATGGTAGGGGTTGCGTTCGTATTCGGTATAATGGGTGAAGTTGGCTCTTTAGGAGAACTAGGTTTAGGTACACGTTCGCCAAAAATACCACCTTTACCACCTGAAGGGCAAAAGGGAAAGTCATCCATATTGGGAAGCACGATATTCTCCATCATGAATTCACGTATTTTGGACTGTATAGCGTTTGTTACCATGGATAAACGTATTTGTTTGTCAGACACGATGGGAGTGATTTCCCAATCCATGACGGGTATTTCATAAAAACCAATCCAGTAACGATTGGTAGGGGGTGGCTTCACCTTCATTAAGAATTTACCAGACAATTTTTTGAGGGAGACGGACAGGACCAGAGGCACCCTAATAGGCTTCATTAAGGATGAATAATTCCAATTAAAGTCTGTTTGTATCACAACTCGAAGGCCACCTGCATAATGAATGGTAGCTTCCGCCATCAGATCCCCTTCCGGAGTCAGGGAAAGAAGTTTAGGTTGTGTTACAAAAGGGATTGAATTGCCGATATCCACACTTTGCACTGAAATATCTCCCAGAAAACTTGGTCGCTTGATTTTCTGGATCTTTTTGGATATCTTTTCTTCAAAGTATTCACGCATCTCTACGGTTTTGTACATGCCTAAAAATAGTCTTCCTAAAATAGCATTTAACCACTGTACCTCACGGTACTCGGCGTCTTGTTGTACGGTTGAAATCAACGTTTGCATGGCTGAAGCATCAAAGTGAGTGATGTCCATCATTTCTACGTGGTTGGGTGATTCAGTCATTATATCTGTAGCTGCCAATAACCCAAAGTACCAATCTTCCTTGTCCACAGGTCTTGCACACGTAATATAGAGCTCGTTGTTCGATGTTAGGTAAGGTGAAGAAGCATCAGCGCCCTCTAATAAAATCTCCATATTCTTCCCGCCGTCTTGCACCTCCGTTTTAGGCGTCAGTCTCAATGCTACTGACTTTCCATAGATATCGTGATCCTGATGTTTCTCGGGATGAATGGAAACGTTGTAGTTATGCACGGGTATGATGATTTTACAGTCTTCATTCGGTTGATCTGATTCGTATATAAAGAGTGCGCCGCACTTTAATTGCGCGTACACATGCTCCTTTTGACGTTTGGAGCCTTGTACATAGGATTGAATACCTGACATGAGAACAGCTACATTGGATTCGCCCGATCCTTTAGGCTTATATCTTTTAGTTAACTGAATCCAGCCTTTTTTCCCTTGTTCAGAAGATGTATTCTTCCATTTCTCCTTCTCCTTGGGAGTACTTGGAACTGAGCAGGATGTAAAATAGACAACTGCCAGAATAATTGGCAGAAATGTTAATCCTCCAGTCAAGTAGATCAATATGATTTCTTTAATTTGAATCATGATTATTTTTAAAAAGAAAGAAAAAAGGGGGAAAGGAAACAAAAAGAGAGAGAGAGAGAGGAATGATAAATAGAAAAAAAATTATTAAATTGTTGACCATTTAAAACAAAAATACACACACAAAAAAAAATAGGGGCTTAATCTTATAAAAGGTGCCTTAATCAAAACAACAACAACCCATAAATAAAGAAACAAGCGTCCCAAAAAATAATAATGTAATGTTTGACTCCGCTAGCGCGCGCGCGGTTTCCTCTCCTACAATAAAAAAAAAAGGCTAGCATAAATCCCAGGGTTCATGGATACCTTCGTAATATAGACTGGTTGCTTTTTTTATTAATTTTAATTTATGCAGCTGCGTATCGTACTCTAATCCGCATGATGGGTTTTGCTCGTGTGGCTTAGAAAGTAACGTGTGCGACAATCTGTGTGTCTTTTGCAAACAACATATTGATTATCCTGCTACAGTTGAAACAACGCCACTCTTCCCCAAACAGAGAATCAGCCTCTTGCATGTCTTGTGTAAATGCTGAGAAGCCTACCTATGATCGTCCCAATAAATTCATATATGCTTTTCAGCATACGATAGCTGATATATAGTTTAATATTTTATTTGATAGCTTAGTAGACACTCTCATGTCATAACAAGAGCCTTGTATAATTAAAAATCCAATGGTGAATCGAGTACAAGGTAATTAATTAAGTATGTTGTCTTTTGGGGATAAATGGCCACGGGATAGCTAAATCAAATAGGGGCATAGTTGTTACTAGCGAGTATTTTACATTCTGAAGCCAAAAGATGATGATTATGGGCAATGTAAAGAATAGCAGTAGGAGCGGAGTGGTGGAGGTGCGGTAGCGTCAAGCAGCGTCAACAAGAGTCATTTAAGAGGACTGCCTTTTCTCTCTTTTTTTTTTTTTCACCTAAAACAAAAAAATGTGTGTCCCTTTGTTTTTCAATATCACAACAAATGTTCAAAAAGTAAAGAAAATAAAAAAAAAAATTAGAACACTCTCACAAACATAGTGTGTGCTTTTAAAAGTAATAGTCTTCATGTCATATTAACTGTTATAAATGAAACAGATTCAGTTTTTCCGAAAACATTGCCGGTCAATCGCAACTAAAGTCTTCAGTTCAACGTAATATTCGTACCAAGTTGAATGAACAATATCCCACCATTGAGACCGTGTTGGAAGAATTGATTCCCAAAAAGACACCCATTATCCAAATCAAGGGGTAACTCACCATTTCCAGCTTTTAAAAAAAGAAACACACCTTTAATAACACCCTTTTTTTTCTTGTATAGTCACGAACATATCACCTTCCTTTCCGTCAATGGCGAAATTCTCTTTTTCCAACACTTTGACGGACCTTTCTTCCCTACTCTCGCCTTGTTACATAAATGTAAAGTGAGAAAAACAAATAGATAATTATAGCCGTACTCAAACCTTCTAGCACAGATCCCGATATGCTCCCCAAGTTACAGGTGGATCGTGGAGCCATCAAATTTGTTTTATCAGGCGCAAACATCATGTGTCCTGGTTTAACATCTAAGGGCGCCCGTATGGACACAGATTTACCTGCTGGATCAGTTGTTGCTATTATGGCCGAAGGTAAAGAGAATGCTCTTGCTATTGGCTACCTCAAGATGAGCACACAAGATATGTAAGTTTTATTATTATTATTTGCTTGCATTACAAAAAAATGTTTTTACTAAAACATTCTCTTTCTTGTTTGACAATAGCAAATTGGTTAATAAGGGTATTGGTGTTGACAATATTCATTACTTGACCGATCCTCTTTGGAGAGAAGTTATTCACATGTAAACCACACTTTTTATAACAAATAAAAATCATTGTTTTTAAACCTTTCAATTATGAATAGTACTAGAAATGAGGAACTTTTTTTCTCTTATACTTAGGAAATTAAAACACTCGACTCTTATATAACCAGACGATTTCTCCCTAACATTACTAATTTCCTTATTCTAACTTTAAAACTCGAATTATGAAATTCATTGCTATTACCGCCTGTCTCGCTGTCTGTGCTCACTTGGTCGCTGCCGGTAAGTTTACTACTTGTCATTTTTTTTTTTTTTTTTAGCATAAATTCCTAAAAGAAATTCCCCTCACATTTACATATTTTAGCTCCTGCCACCGCCGGTGCTGATGTAATGGTTCAAGAACAAGCTCTCGAGCTCGGCGCTCCTCAATCCTTTGTCCCTGCCAAGCACTCATCCAAGCACGATGATGATGACGACGATGATGAAGATAAGAAGGACAAGAAGAAGAAGAAGCACCACGATGACGATGATGAGGAGGAGGATGACAAGAAGGACAAGAAGAAGAAGAAGAAGCACGATGATGATGATGAAGATGATGAAGATAAGAAGGACAAGAAGAAGAAGAAGCACGGTGACGATGATGACGAGGAAAAGAACGACGAGCTCGCTGAAAAGAAGAAGGCCAAAGCTGAAGAAGATGCTCTTTTAGCTGAAGAAGAAAAGGAGGCTGCTGAGAAGGAAAAGGAAGCTGAAGCTGAGGCCGCACAAAAGGAGAAGGATGCTGAAGCTGAAGCTGCTCAAAAGGAAAAGGATGCCGAGGCCGAAGCCGCTGACAAGGAAAAGGAATCCGCCGAGAAGGAGAAGCCCGCTGAAGAAACTCCTGCTGCCGAAGATGCTCCTGCTGAGGAGGAGCCCGCTGCACCCACTGACGCTCCTGCTGAAGAGGCACCCGCCGCTCCCGCTGATGCTCCCGCTGAAGAGGCACCCGCCGCACCCGCTGATGCACCCGCGGAAGATGCTCCAGCTGCACCCACTGACGCTCCTGCTGAAGATGCTCCAGCTGCACCCGCTGAAGATGCTCCAGCTGCACCCGCTGAAGATGCCCCAGCTGCACCCGCTGAAGATGCTCCAGCTGCACCCGCTGAAGATGCCCCCGCCGCACCTGCTGAAGATGCTCCATCTGCACCCGCTGAAGATGCCCCCGCCGCACCTGCTGAAGATGCCCCCGCCGCACCTGCTGAAGATGCACCCGCCGCACCTGCTGAAGATGCACCCGCCACACCCGCTGAAGGTGCACCCGCTGCTGATGAAGAAACCCCCGCTGAAGGAACCCCAGCCGAAGAGACACCTGCCTCTGAGGACCCCAAGGCTGCTGAAGACGCTAAAAATTAAATAGACATAATATATTACAAACTCTTAGACTGGCAAATAATAAAAACTTTTTTTTTAATTCCTATTATATATACAAATAATTATCAATTGGGGAAAAAGAAAAAGGGAGGGGTGGGGGTATAAATAATTTTTTTTTTAAGAGAGCCAAGTTTCTAAAGTAACGGTTGTGTTTCACAGGTGGTGGTGGTAATAGGAGAAGAAAATATCACAAAGAAGAAAAAGTTATACATGTTCATGAGACAAGCTAATATGCGTGACCAAATAGAGCTTTCTTCTGGTTGAACACCGGATTCTATATCACGATTGGCAAAGGTAGATAAAGTATCATCTACACATGGTGTATCGTTGTGGATAGATCCATAATGATTCCGATCTTCAAAATGATTGTTGCTTTTGTTTATAATGTCAGCTAATGACTGGTATGACATAACTGACGAAGATGATTTTTGACTTAAAAAGGAAGATGATCTAGTCACAGGTGAAATAGGTGGTTGCCTCTGTTCTTCATCATATAAATTCACTAGATCGTAGGAAGACAACTCTTCTTCTACGTCTTCTTCGTCGCTAGTGATACTGCAACGTTGCTCATCGGAAGAAGAGTCGGTTGTATAGTCTTCCTCTTCTTCTTCTTGTTGTGGCGGCTGTAATATTAATAAATCATCGTTCTGTTGAATATGTATCGATAGATCTTCAAAATTATTTCGACTTTCATTCTCGATCCAAATATTTTCTTGGGAGTGATGATTATAAAATGACTTGTCGATACTTGTTTCAAAGGTAGGTCCATCCTCTTGCTGAGAGTATAAAAATGCACCGGTTGCTCCATTGGAATCAGGACAGGGACTCAGATTATAATATTCTGCTTCTGTTGAACTCCAAATTTCTTCTTCTTGTTCACATTCTCCGTCTTCCTCTTCTTGTTGAATAAAAGGAGGTGTAAACATAAAGTCATCACCTGATAGTAATACAGAGGGTCTAACAGGCGTAATGCCTAATAATGTTTGTTGTGATTTGCTATAAATACTATGTAAGTGCCAGTTTTCCAAAAATGAATAGGGAGCTGATCTACGTCTGGAGGCCGCATCCGGACAACTCTGTCTAGTAAATTTGTTGATCGTGGCATAGAACGCTCTGTTGGCAATCTCAAAATTATTATTTACAGCTGAACCATGATATTCTGTAGGATATTCTTCCTCTTCTAATAGCAATTCAGGTGAATTTAGATGTTGACCAAGGAAATAGAAATCTTGGTCTTTCTCGGTAGTACGGAAATTTTTTTTTTCTTCAGGTACAACTAATAGATATTCTTCTTGCTGTTGTTGTTGTTGTTGCACAGATAGCATTCTACTACATAAAAAAAAATTATGGTTAAGGGATGATTTATTTTGTTTTGTCGTTACACGTACATGATGTGGATTTAATTAAAAAACGAAATGTTTAAGAAAAAGAGGGAAAAAAGAAAAGAAAAGGGGAAAATTATGGATCTATTAAATAGTAACACGGATAAAAAATAAAAAAGCATGACACAGCTACTCGAACGAAAAAAAAAAAAAAAAAAAAAAAAAAGACACTTGGGTAGCACACGCTTCTTGTTACCGAACAATAACACTACACCTTTTTTATATCCTTCTTGATCGACAATGGGAACAAACCTGCATTTTAATATAATTCATTTACACACACATCCCATAACAAACACCTATTATCTTCAAAATCTAACCCCATTCTTCATTCAAAGAGCAAAGTTTTGCCAACACAAAGCCACAGCATCCAACTTCATACACATGATTCAAAAGAGAGAACATGAAAATATTCATATAGTTATGAATATAATTAAAGCTCATCCGTCCTCCGTAACACGCCATTCTTTATACTATTTCTGTGTAATGCTTAACATCCTCGAATCCAGTTAAGCTCCCTCTCTCTCTCTCTCTCTCTCTTTTTTCTCTTTATAAACCCAACACAAATGTTAACTGTTCTTGGAATCGAAGGAATTCATGAGCAGTGAGAACGTCAATGTCAACTTGAATGTTGGGTTGAAAAACCACCAAGTTTATTTTCTTTATTTCCATGGTAACCAAAAAATCCTATCCTGGTCTCTAATGACAACGAATGCTTTATATATATAAAACAACTCTGTTAAAAGACCTTTTAACAAGTACCTTTTTTCTTCCATGATACATCTTGAATAGGGAGGGGTTTGAATGTGAGCCGGGAAAAGTTCTGCAAAAGCAACAGAAAATTAGTGACACCACCTTTTTTTTTAAAAAAAAAAATTTATCTGGTTTAATGAACAATTAGGCTTTCCCCCTCGGGTTTGTAACTTTTTTTTATCAGGCAATACAATTTTCATCCTCATGTTTTATAAGAATTGTCTGGAACTCGTTATTGTAATAATGTGTTTTAAAAAAAAATTGTTTTGTCCCCCTTCCCCTTCTTATACACGACACTCTATCGCATACAGCTTTCAAATGACGTGCGATCGGACATGCAGTCTTAATTCTTTTTCTTTTTTTTTTTTTGACATGCAAAACTATAAATAGTTAAAATGCGATCCCCCAAAAAGTGTGATTTTTTGGGGGATAGCTTCCCATTAGTACATACTGTATTTAAGGTCATTTCATGGCTGATATCAAATAGATGTTATAATTTAAAAATGAAAGCCGAAAATATGCAATTTGTCACGGAGTGCAAAAAAAAAAAGCTCACATGAGATGTGTGGGCGTTTTTTTTATTATTATTAACATTTGTATTCAAGTTTGTATCAGATGAAGCTAAATTTTGGGAAAAGGGGATGTTCATCCCCCGCATGAATAACTCTATTCATTATTCTTTTTTAAACCTCTGTTGATAAATTATCTTCCTTATCGTTATTAATTTTATTGTGTAAAAGAATGCCACACATGTAAACCTTTCTTTACGGTATTTCAGGAACTTGTAACCCGGTACTTGTCATTTACGGTAAGAACGACAGTGATGGGTTAAGGGTTCCGGAGATGATTCAAGTCCGATTGTACGTTAGCAATGAAATGTTATACCAAGCCCATATAGTAACAATGAAATAGGTTATATCTTTAATAAAAAACCTTTTTTTCTTTTATTGTGACCATAACTAGCCTCGACTTTTAAACCTTTTATTTCAATATTGTGTCAACTACCCGGCAACTAGAATGCTAAGGACAGTTGACTGAAGCTAATATATCTTCCCAGTGGTGGGAATACTCAAGTCGATTGGTTCAACTGATAGGCAATAAAAAAAAAAAAACTTTCTTCTCAACTTTCTCATCTTTTTACAATGTCCCAGATTTTACAGCTCCAATAATATGGGTTATGTTAATTAACTTCTCTCTCTCTTTTGAAACATTGCCGAGAAAAAAAAGGCATAATAAGATTATATCCGACATTTAATGTGCATGAAAAAGGCACGCAGCGACTAGCATTGCCTTGCATCCCTCCCCCCAACCCAAAAAAAAATAACTTGATGTCAATACATTCTTTGCTTTGCCAATAATGCATACACTTAAAAAAAAAAGCATGTGGAGTTGATTTCACATAAATTGGTAAATAGTAACTTTTTTTTATCATGTTAAATTGCTTGAGAGTGGCACGCATTGGTAAGCTATCTTTTAAGAACACATAGTGAATGCTTTTATAGAATTGTGTGTCACAATCATAATGTCAAATGTAGGTTAAAGAAATACAGCACCAAAAAATGAAGGCAGGACGGAGTTGGGCGTGTAAATCGTAAAACATCCCTTGTTTTATAAAAAAAACATGCTTGACAAGTCACACTTCTTTTCTCTCTTACCCCACACAAAACGAAAGAATAATAAAAAGCGATGCCTAGACCACTCACTATTCTCGCTGGTTTAACATTAGCCACTGCACTTACTTACCAATCGCGTATTAACCTTATTACCAACACGGCTCTTGTTCAGGAGAAGCTTGACCAAGCTAAAGAAAAGAATGACTTGATCACCAATAAAGCCAATGAACAACTAGTTCGACTTTCTCTCAAACGTCCTGCAAGCTCCGTAGAGCAATTTTTAGATCATTCAAAATCCTACTATAAAGCACGACTTGTGCCTTCAGGTAAACCCCCCCCCCCCTTTTTTTTTTCTAATACCCCCTTTCTAAAATTATCATTTATTTGTAGTCAAGGAAAGCTGGAATGCTCAGATCTGTAATGTCACTTCAGCCATCATTCAATCCGATTTACCTACCACAGTGAGCAAATATATCGCTAGAAATGTATTTGGTATTAATGACAAGCAATAAATTCATTTTAAAAGACGCGTTCCCTTCGCATAAATGCATATATTTCTATTTTTGACCCGCCCTGTCTCTGTTCTGTCACTTCAACATTCAAACTCCTAATGCCGTTTTTCTCTGTTTTCCTTAGCTTTTAGTGACAAGAATCAAAGCTAATTGTTATATTTTACAAATGCTCCTGTTTGAGCTCAGTGCAAAGCAGTAACTATATTCCTAGTTTCTTGTAAATATTTATCACTCATAGACTTCTAAACATGCAGTCTGACAAGAACCCTCTAATTGAATTTATCACGCATACACATTGCTTTTTGTACTGTATCAAGCGACGTGAGCTGCATTAAGAACCCACATCATATAATTTTTTTTTTTTAATAAGATGAATATGAGAAAATTGATAAGAGGTTGGTCATGTCGTAGCAGTTTCTCAGAAGGTATACTTGGTGGCAGTCGTATACATGGTCCATAACGTAAGCTTCACAATGATCGCCTTTCATAATCTAGCCCCACAAACAACAACACCAAAAATGCCCGTCCTCGTATGTCGCCTTGATTGAGCTCTTTGATCTCTTTGTAAAGTTTTACCAAGTCATCGAGATGCTTCGTCTTGTTCGATTTTAACTCTAGCAAAAGAAGAAGATGACTCGACTTGGTCCTAGCAACAGAAAAGTCGACACGCTTTCCACAAATTGACCGGCTAAGATCGAGCTTGCTTAGTCGATTAAATATTGCCCGATTATCTGGTTAGCACCGATGGAAAAGGACAGTTTGGAAAAGTGATTCATGGTATCCCGAACAAGAGCGGCTTCGTTCTTTCTATTGGTGCTGTAGATGGACGAGAAAGTCCTTATCAAAGTTCGCAATACATCGGCCTTTGGATGTAGTGTTCATATCATTGGTGTTGATTTTCCTTTTGGCCATTTTGTTTGCAAAGGCGGAAGGCTTGTCGCTCTCCATTATATCCTGTTCGAAGAACCTGTAATAATGTGGATATGTGAGCAAAGCTATTATGAATTAATAATAAACTTTTGAGTGCTCTTATATAAGAAAAGTCATCCTGGATAAAATGATGGCCTCATCAAAGCGCCCAAACAGAAGTTTCCCAAAGTTAATCGAATTTTTATCAAGATTAAGAGAGAGTGTTTCATCATTTAGACCGTCTCCTGATTTGAATAAGAAAATCGGATATATGTTCCAGTTTAATACATTTATGTGCACTGAAATAATTGCATAGTTACATCTCCCATGTGTAGTTTTATAAAGCAAATCACCCTTGTGTTTCTTGTGTACATACATTGAGCAATAGCTGCTGGCATATCAGTGAGGTTATTTATGGTTTTTATACTTGATTAGATGTCCAATTGAAGTGATTTAATGATTCATAACGGCTTTATGATTAAGCCTTAACATCCATCTAGCTTTGATGGCATGGCGGGTGATGAGAGTACTGCGTTGGTAAGTGATGAGAGTACTGCGTTGGCAAGTGATGGTTTACTTTATATTACAGAATTTTGAATTATCATCTCTACATACCATACAACTACGGATGCCCCCTCCCTCTCTTTGAGGTTGCGAGAATGCTCAATCTGGATACTTACCTTTATATATATGGCGTTCTATTCGTGTGGATAATCCACTTATTTGAGTAGTGACAAGCATAAAATGAAGCAGAAACTATGTATGCTCTTTTCAGCAAGTGCACAATAATAAAAAGGCTTGTGTGACCATGGCTGGTGAAGAATGTGATACAAAATTAAATGATGCAAAAACTATAATGAATCAGGGGAGGAGGAGGATAATATTTCATTTTGCAAGAGATATGACATGTCTGTAAATGAAGATTTACATGCTTCAAGGTATAGGGGTTGGGAGAAAGGCTTGCTAAAAGAAAAAAGAGTGAGTTAAACCGACCCAAAGTAGACATTACTCACATTAACAGACCCCCGTGGCACACACACACACACACACTCTCGTAATAGGAACAGAAAGCCATGATTAGGGACTGACTGTAAAAAAGAAGAAATTTATTCAATATACAGATAAACCCTTGTAAGCTAAAATAAAGCAAGTCGGTCTGATATTAAAAAAAAAAAAAAGGCTGTACTCCCAAGTGGGAAAAAGAAAAAGATTCCATCCCCCCCATTCGTTTTTTTTTTTTTTTTTTTTTTGAACCACATAAAAAAAAATTCATAAAAAAGAAGCAATTTTAAGGGTATTGTGTGAAATATTTGACAAAAGACAGCAGCTAATAGTTATTTTATACATATAAAAAAAAGATCTTGCCTTTAATTTATTCACTTTTAATCGACTTTTGCTTCATCTGGCTCTTTAGGCTAATGACAAAGTCCATGCAGTTACCCGTCCACCCTCCAACACAACAACAACAAGACATGGATGTTCATAACACGAATTGTACAGCCGCTGCGACTTCTTCAAAAAAGAAGAAGAAGCACAAGAAAAAGTCAAAAGGGACTAGCAACAGCAAAAGTGTTGCTGATTTTGCAGCCAAGACTCAAGCAGACATGGTGGATGCCATGATGAATCATCATGTGATACGTCATGGTGATCACAACGACATGCACCACAAGCATATCTCCAAGTCCTCAAACAACAAAAACGGTAAAATGAAGGAAGAAGATAACTTTTGGTCTAGTACAAACAATACAGAAGAACGTCAGAAAATTCGAGAATTTTGGTTACAATTAGGCGAAGATGAAAGACGTTCGCTTGTCAAGGTCGAAAAGGAAGCCGTACTTCGTAAAATGAAGGAACAACAGAAACATAGTTGTAACTGTTCCGTATGTGGTAAAAAAAGGTAATAGTCATATAAAAATTTTCCCTTTCTCTCATCCCCCCAAAAGAGAAAAAAGCACTCATCTTTTCTTGTCCAAGTAGAACTGCCATTGAAGACGAATTAGAAGTTTTGTATGATGCTTATTATGAAGAATTGGAACAATACGCTAATCATCAACAACAAACTCGCGGTAGTGTTAATCCTTTACATGCAGGCTACCTTCCAACTGAAGTCATTTACGATCGCAATAACGAATCCACCGACCATTACGACGACGATGACGACGACGATGAAGACGACGACGAAGACGACGAGGATGATGATTTAGACGAAGACGACGAAGAAGATGACGAGGATGATTTAGACGACGACGACGAGGAGGAGGAGGATGACGAAGACGACGACGACGATGAAGACGATGAAGACGATGAAGAGGAGGATGATTTTGATGACGCAGATGATGAAGACGAAATCATCACTCGTCCTCCGATTGCTACTTATGCCGAAAGAAGTAGATATGAAGAAATGACTCATATACGTCATACACCTCTCTCGAGAGCATCTCCCAATGGTGATCATTTCAGTTTTGGAAATAGTCTGACTGTCAAAGGTATTTTTCTTCTGTCTTTTTCTTTTTATTATATGCTCACGCTTTTTCTTTTTTTGATAGGCGGCATATTAACAGTAGCCGATGATTTATTAAAGAACGATGGTAAAAAGTTTTTGGACATGATGGAGCGTCTTGCTGAACGTCGAATGCAAAAGGAAGATATCACTATCGATCAAAGCAACAGTTATTTTCAAGACGAAGAAGAAGATGACGATAATTTTGAAGACGACGAGGACGATGTAATAAGAAATACCCCCCCCCCTTCTCTTGTGTCTATCATCCACTGATTCCTTTTTTATTATTAGGATACTCGTACTGAAGAACAACGTATGGAAGAAGGCCGTCGTATGTTTCAAATATTTGCTGCTCGCATGTTTGAGCAACGCGTCTTGGCTGCCTATCGAGAAAAGGTGGCTCAGGAACGTCAACAACGTCTCTTGGAAGAGCTTGAAGAAGAAGAACGTCTTCGCGAAGAAAAAGAGGCCAAGAAGCTTCTGGAACGAGAAAAGAAAAAGGATAAAAAGAGGTAATATGAGTATATAGCTGTGAAAAGAGGAGGAAAAACTCATCTCCCCCCCTTTTTTTTTTGGTGTTTAGACAAATGAAGCAGCAACAAGAGGAAGAACGTCTTGCACGCGAGGCAAAGAAAAAGGCAGAAGAGGAAGCTGTCAAACGCGAAAAAGAGAAAAAACTCGCTTCAGAACGCCAAAAACGCGAACAAGAAAGATTACAAAGGGAGGAAGAAAAGAAACAACGGGAAGAAGAACGCTTGAAAAAGGAAGAAGAAAAAAAGCGTAGGATTAAGGAAGAGAAAGAACGCGCTGCTGAAAAAGAGAGAAAGCGTAAAGAAAAGGAGGAAAAGGATCGTATCGCCGCTGCTTCCGCTGCTGCTGCTGCTGCTGCCTCTGCCGCTGCCGCTGAAAAGGAAAAATTTCAAAAGCTAAAGGAAGCCAATGATAAAAAACGTACAGAGAAAAAAACTTCTCCTGTTGTCGTTGCCCAGAAAGTCATTACATCCCCACCAGGTATCCCCACACGGGAGACCTTAGCAACAAATGATCCAGAAAACAATAATAGACAGCAGGTGCTGATTGAAGCCTTAGTCGGTCCTAGACCCAGCTTTATTGAAACACCCAACAAATCTCCCATGCGACCACCTCCTCCTCAGCAACAACCATTTATGCCATCTCATCTTAATATATTACAAAACGGACCTCCCACATCCTCTTTACTTTCTAATACATTTCCTCTCGATCATACGTCTTCTAGCTTACCTGATCCTTCCATGATGGGTCTCTTTCATCATCGCGTTGGTTCTCCTCTCGAATCCAGTACTTCCACACGTCAGTCTAGATCCATCGCTCCCATTGCCCCTATTGGACAGCCGTTAAATGGACGTCGTGTTTCCTCTGTGCCACCTACCTCCATCACCAACTCCACCACCACCACAGCTACTACAACCAATTCCACCGCCACCACAGCGACTACTACTACTACGACTACAGCTGCAACCCCTGCCCCTGTGGGCAGCACACTTCAGGATATGCAAACGCCTTTCATGGATCCATTTTTGAAAAGACCTTCGGTTCATTCTCCATTTGATACAGAAGCAGGTCCACGGTCCTTCTTTTCCAGTTTCTTATTTGGTGAACCCACAAGGACAAACCCACCTCCCATGATGATGCCTCCTCCGCCTGAATATGATATGCGGTTTGCTCAACAGCAACAACAACCTGACAGACGCTTTTCAACAGAAATGTCTTCCAATCATTGGACCAATGGATGGACAGCAAGTTCTGTGCTTTCTGATAATGTGCACGGTAAACTGTTTGGTGGTGATGCTCTGGTAAAGTTTGTTGCGATCATATATATATACTAGAGAGTGAGAGAGAAGCATATTAACCTTTTTTTATATATATGAATATAGCCGGACCGTACGATGATTACTTTGGAAAGAGTTAAAATTGCTTACCAAAAACTCAACGAGATTACGCAGACACGGATATTTAGAGGGCCCACCAGTCAATACCATACACTTGTACAATTACATTGTATGATGAATGACTTATACTGTGATTTTCAAGTGGATATTCGAGAATTGTATGAAGTTTTAATAGGATCCCCTCTGAGTGGATTCCAATGCCTAAATCATGCTCAACATGGGATGGTTGTATTATATGAACCCATTGTAGTAGGAGGACTTGGAAATCCATCACTATCATCACAACCACTATCTACTACTTCTTCATTACATAACATGCAACAGCAACATCATCATTCACCGCCTCATAATAACCCTTTCTCCTCGTCTAATCATCCACCTTCTTTACCTCCACCTCATCCTTTGCAAGGAAATAACCCTACTTTATTTGGAAGTATGTCATGATAAAAAAAAAACAAAATAAACTCTGACAAAAAATATATAAATGCTTTTTTTTTTATTCTGTTTTGATTCTTTAACGCATTGTTACACGGGGAACGGGATGAAATGCCAAAAAGAAAGCTGTGTTCTATACTGTATGACCCGTCATATTATAGACTCCCTCGTGTTTCACTGGACTGAAAAAAAAAAGAAGAAAAAACAGCATTTAAAATAAAAATACAGCTCTTTATCAAATCAATCGAGATGACATCCCTTCCAATGTCACCGAGAAAGACCCTTTTTTTGTTGTTGTGTAAATAGAGTCATCTTTTTTATTGTGTTTGACATTGTTTACAAAAGAAGAAAATAATCCCAAGAAACAATATATGTTGTACGACGTTTAGATTTTAATTTTGTGAGATCCTATAAATTAAATCCTGTTCACACTCTCTCTCTCTCTCTTTTCTGTTTCCTCCTCCTTCTTTTTTTTTCCTTATAATTCATGTTGCTCATTCATAGAATATACCTCTTCATCCTCACATGTACACTCTTTTCAACACTTAATGCGTCCAAGGAGACACCACCTACCGTTGCACAACCCGACCTGATGAAAGAAGAATCTGATAATTACATTGTTATTTTCAAACCAAATGTACCCACCCTTCACATCAAGAACCAGATCCAAAAGATGAATTTACATCAGGTCAACCATACACTCGTCGACACGAAAAATCATACCTCCTTGACGACAGATTATAATTCCATTGGTCAATTCAAATGGTATTCTGCTAAATTTCATACAGAAGCCATTGAAAACCTTTTAAAAAAGAATACGACCGATGATATCGTTCATTATTGGGTGAAAGATGCCAAGTTTTCATTACAGGGATTTGTACAGACCAATCCTCCCAGCTGGGTAACATGGTTTAGATACTTTTCTTTTGCTGGGCTTAACCTAACCCTCTTCTTTTTTTCTATCTGTCAGGGTTTAGACAGAATTGATCAACGCACAGGTACCGATGGCAATTATAAATTTCCAACTGCTTCGGTAAGAACTTTATTAAAAGCGAGAAATTAGAGTGATTTTTTTTTAATTATAAAAGTTGTAACTCATAGGGTCATGGTGTTACAGTGTATTTAATGGATTCAGGCATCAATGAAAACCATATTGACATTGCAGGCAGAGTCAAGATTGGTAAAACAGTCGTAGGTGACCCGAATGACGCTTCGGATATCAATGGCCATGGTACCTTTGTTGCCGGTGTCTGCTGTGGAACCAAATACGGTGTTGCAAAAAGTGCGGAGATCGTGTCTGTGAAAACATTGGACACGGATGGAAATGGAAGACTATCGGATGTACTTGTCGGACTCGAATGGATTGTTGAACAACATCGAAAGGATACTAATGCAAAGTCCATTGTCAAGTAAAGAAATACAGATAGCCTTTATATACACACACACTTTTTGTAAACTGACATATTCTTTTTATATAGTTTGTCTCTGGGAGCACTGTATAGTCAGGCTACAAATGATGCAATTGCACAAGCCATGAGTTTGGGTATCCATTTTGCAGTGGCAGCTGGAAATTATGGTGAGGATGCTTGTCTTTACAGTCCTGGTAGTACACCTGGAGCCATTACTGTAGGAGCCATCGATGAAGATGATTCAGTTTCATACTATTCTAATTTCGGCAAGTGTGTCGACATGTAAGACAATTCCATGTATCCCTTGTGTATACGCACATGTTTTGATTGATTTATATATATAGTTTTGCTCCAGGTACAAACATCAAATCCATTTGGCCCACCTCCAATTCAGCCACACGTACATTATCAGGCACTTCCATGGCCGCACCTCGTACGTTAACATATGTGTGTTCCTTTGGAGATAAATAGAAACTAATTCAACTTAATATAGACGTTGCGGGAACCATGGCACTTATGCTTTCACAAAACGACTTTTCACCTGCTGAACTTGCCAGTCATTTAAAAAAAGTGTCGAGCTTGATCACGGAGAATTTTACGATTAATAACACGGGTAGTTTTTACAATGAAAACAAGACGGTGATTGATAATGCGATTGATACAGGATATAAAGTCAAGGGCCGACAAAATCAAAAGACCTTGGTCAATATTCTGTACAATTATCCAACGGATGGTAAAGAGAATTGGATTTACGGTCAAGCACTCAGTCAGGCTAGCGAGAAATACCCCTTGGTTGCATTTATTAGTGCAATCCCATTCATTGCATTCATTTTCTTTTTCTTTTAAAAAAGAATACACACACACACACACACGCATTTAGACTATATCCCCCCATACACACACACACACACACACACACACACACATTTGACGAACTAAAAAAAAAAAAATCTTGCCGTGCCTGTCTAACACATCCATGACAGCCTCAACAAACTTGGCAATATGATAGACATTAGTTCCTTTCTTAAGGGGTTTGGCATTAGATTTTCTTTTTTTTTAGAAGTAGGTTAATTTATTGAACGTTAAAAGTATAAACTTAATAAATACTGCTTGTGCTGGTTGCTAATCATCATCAACTAGTATTTTTTAAAAGTATGCTCTTTTTAAACTTGCTGACGAGGTATAAACGTTGAAGTATCCATCTCTCTTTCCGACTTCATAACATTCTTTCCAATTCATTGGTTTTGATGACTTTTTAAACTGAAGAACATAATCCATGTCACTTTTTGGTATGTCTGGCTCAGATAAAATGTCATTGTTGTTGTTGTTATTAGCCTCAACTTCACGGATAAGATTCAATCCTGCTTCAGGTAAATCCAACGGCGCTGGCATAGGTGAGGCACAAGACGAGTCTTTTTTGATATATTTCCTTTTATAAGTGTCTGTATAAAGAAATCCATCCTCTGCATAAGACAATGCGCGCTTTTGAAGTAAACCCTCTGGCATAGTTAAAATGACTTCCTTCAGCTAGTTAAATTGCTTGTTGGTTTGGTTACAGACATCGAGTAATGCATCTGCAATTACGTAAGTCAAAAGAACAAACATGTAACAACCGGGCTTTGCCGATATTTTGCTATGCTACCGTACCCAAACTAAAGCTTATGTAATTCATAATAATTTAGCGGATCGCATGGCCTTGTGCTAGCGACGGTCCACTCGATTTTCTGCCCTATCATGGCTTATAGCACGCAACTGGTTCTTCTGCTTTTTCTTTTTCTGTTTGTTCCTTGGCAATTTTATATAACTTCTGTACAGTTATGTCGTCTTTTTTCCATGGATATCAATGATGGTCTTTGATAACACAAGAAAATCCCAATAGCCAGCAAAGGCAGAAGAGGAAGTTCTTTATGGTCTTCACTTTCCCCCGCTTATTATTACGTCACTCAAATCCGCTCTCACACTAATATCAGGTGCCCACCTAAAAACTATAACTAGTTACAGGTGCCCATTTTTCTTTCTAGGCACCGGTGCCCACCTATGAAAGGCTTTTAGAGGTGCCCACCTAAGAACTATAACTAATCATACAGTCAACGCAGCCAAAGGGCGGTTTTTAAATCAAAAGGGCGGCTACTTTATGCACCTCATCCCTTTACCAAACATGTCAAAAGTAACGTTTTTTAAAACACAGTTCCCTTTCAACAACGTTATTGAGACTTCCCCTGCACTTTTCTCGGAAGATGCACAAAAGTTTGTCATCGTCGACTTCAACATTGGGTGAGCTATGAAGACTGTCAACTCTTATTTTCCCAACAAAAATAAAAAAAGTTGCTTTAAAGGACGGCGATCATGTTAACGACCAACGAGTTGTTAAGAAATGTCAAGGATCGATTATGTGTGATAATAGTGCTTGTGCTTTGTACAAAAAGCAATTAAGACCCTCTGTTGAGCAGAAATTGACTGCGAACAAGAAGTGTATTCACTGCAACAATGTAATGAAATGGATTCAATGCGCAGTTACGGTGGAGTATTATTTCAGTTTTATTCGATCCGAGTGTACTATGAACCATAAAGTGAATAGAGTTAGGATCGAACACCTGCACTCTTCTGATGTTCAAAAACATCTGACCAACGCTCAGCAAAAAAAGGTCGACCAGATCATTTTAAAGAACCCAGCTGCAACACCAGGCGGCGTTATTGCTGAAATCAGTATGAGATCTGATGAGATTTCAGAAGATGTCGAAGATATCCTTAACAGAGAGAGAACAAAGCACGAACTCCGAGCAGCCAAATTTAGAAATGGCTTGGCTCTCGTCAAGATCGAAGATGAATTCCCTGAATATATCATTTCAGCAGAATTGGGGTGTATAGAAGAGACGGCCGTTTGCTCAAAAACTATTATAAGTTTGGATTGGCCTCTTATTATAAGAATGCTAATAAAAAAAGAAAGCGTTATACTAAGGAGCCAGCCAATGATGGTAGAGCCCCAGATAACAATAAGAAGTGCACTGTTGATGTTGAAGTCGACGATACGAAATCAAGTACTGAAGACGACTTTGACCTGTACTTTGACCAAATTGACAAGAATCCAGATGTTGAACTTGCTGATGATAGCGACATGCAAGAATCCCTGGTAGTATTTGAGAAGCATGATGAAGTTATTCTCGGTGCATTGGGAGGTAAAGTATAATATATGATTGTTAAAGAAAAAAATTTTAACTAACATCTTGTTACGTAGGTTTTATTATTGATGAAGACAAAGAGATTGAGGCCATCTTACGTGAGATTGAAGAAGAAGACATATGGATGAACGGAACGGATATTTTGAAGATGCCTAGAAGAATTGTCACTGTATCCCAATACAAACAGAATGCAGCATTGTTTAACTTGGTATCCAAGCAGGTCAATGGTGGTTTGGTGGTGAAGGAGGGTTTTTTGTCTGCGATCGCAGCAAATAGAAAAAATTCTTGCTTCATTGATGCGACTTTCGAGCTGTTGTGGAATGCTGTCCTGCCTTTTGACTCCTTGGAAGGTTTGAAATACAACAGGTACAATTCAATTTTAATTGATTCGTACAAAAAGTATACTTCCACTGTCGAAATCATGGATGAAAAAAAGCGTGTTGTCAGGGAAGCTTCAGCAATGATCAGAGAGTTTGTTTGGGGAATACCCAGTTCCATCACTGATGTTGACAGTCCACCCTAATTCAGAGATGGTGATCCTGCTTGTTGCATGGTTTCCTTCACGATGGCTGAGCAATCTATTGGTACTTGTTTCACTTAATGCAGTATTTTTTTTTTTTTGTCTGTCTAATTGCTTTTTGTCTAGATCCAAAGTCTTAACATTAGAAGTTTATTAATAATCGCTTATTAAAGTATTGTATCAAGATCCCATTAATTGGGCAATGTTTGGATACGAATATGTGGATTTAGGGGGTGTGTTGTTAAAAAATAAAGCCTCATAAGGAGGAAAATTAAAAAAGGGGAAAGGGGTCAATTTGACAGATTAGCATAATTTCGAATTGAATTTTAGCTAGGCCGTCGGTTTTGCATGAATGGGTTACGAGATGAGAAGTCAAAAGCGTTGGTCAGTGATGATTGGTTGGTGAGGGTTTGGAGAGAGGTTGAGTGATATTAGTGTGAGAGCGGATTTGAGTGACGTAATAATAAGCGGGGGAAAGTGAAGACCATAAAGAACTTCCTCTTCTGCCTTTGCTGGCTATTGGGATTTTCTTGTATTATCAAAGACCATCATTGATATCCATGGAAAAAAGACGCCATAACTACAGAAGTTATATAAAATTGCCAAGGAACAAACAGAAAAAGAAAAAGCAGAAGAACCAATTGCGTACGACAAGTTTACATAAGCTTTAGTTTGGGTACGGTAGCCTAGCAAAATACCGGCAAAGCGCGGTTGTTACATGTTTGTTCTTTTTACTTACCTAATTGCAGATGCATTACTCGATGTGTGTAATCAAGCTAACAAGCAATTTACCAAACTGAAGGAAGTGATATTAAGTATGCCAGAGGGTTTACTTAAAAAGCGCGCGTTGTCTTATGCAGAGGATGGATGTCTGTGTACAGACACTTGCAAAAGAAAATATATTGTCTTGCACTTCACCTATGCCAGCGCCGTTGGATTTGCCTGAAGCAGGATTGAATCTTATCTGTGAATTTGAGGCTAATGGCAACAACAACAACGATAACATTTTATCTGAGCTAGACATACCAAAAAGTGACATGGATTATGTTCTTCAGTTTAAAAGGTCATCAAAACCAATGAATTGGAAAGAATGTTATGAAGTCGGAAAGAGAGATAAATACTTCAACGTTTATACCTCGTCAGCAAGTTTAAAAAGAGCACACTTTTAAAAAAAAACTAGTTGATGATGATTAGCAACCAGCACAAGCAGTATTTATTAAGTTTATACTTTTAACGTTCAATAAATTAACCTACTTCTAAAAAAAAGAAAATCTACGGATATATCTAATGCCAAACCCCTTAAGTGTTGCCTATCATATTGCCAAGTTTGTTGAGACTGTCATGGATGTGTTAGGCATGACAAGAAAAAAAAAATATTGTTTTAGATAATTGCAGAATTCATCGCTCTACACTTGTAGTAGAAGCTATAAAAAAAGGGGGGTTGAAAGCTTCTATTCATGCCGCCGCTTTCAAACCTAATAAAAAAGAATTGGGCCAAAGTCAAAAGTGATATTAAAAGAAATCCGCTGGATAAGATACCCCGTATTGCATCAGCTTGCAAGAAAGTCTCTGTTAGCGACTGTCAAGACTAGATACGACATCCTATAAAAACTGACCAATTGAAGGTGGACGCACTGTACCTATTATCCCTCCCCCTTTTACCGCGTAGTGTCATCGTCATTCAGTTATCAATTTGTCACACTACAAACCCAATCATCTTCTTTTTTTTTCTGCAGAAAATAAAAAATTTCCCTTCACACACGATGATGTAAATGGAAGGTTTTTTTTCCCCTCCTCCAAGAAAGCATTAGTGAATCCGAAAAGGGTAAAAGAATACATCACTTTTTTTTGCATTTCGTGCTAACCTTTATTTTAACTCCGAATTGTTTTTCATGATATCATGTTGATGCATTGTTTTTTTTTTTTTCAAAGTTATATAAAGGGGAGGGTAGGATTACTTTTTTTTTTTTTGTTAATCTTTCATAAATACATACACACACACAAAATGAACTCCAGAACTTTCCTCGTTGCCCTTGCCATTGTTTGCCTCGTTGCTATGGTCAGTGCACAATCCTCAGCAGGTAAGAAAAAGAAAAACGGAATTACATATAAAAGACTAAACTTTTTATCTCTCTCTCTCTAGCCAACCCCATGTCCTCTCTTCAACAAAAGGCCTCTTCTGTTGCTGCTAGTGCCACAAATACCGCTGCACCTTCCCCTACTCAATCTAGTGCAGCTGTTTCCTTGACCTCCAGTCCCGTCATCTTACAAGTCCTTGTTCTTGCATGTGCTTTTGTTGCTTCTTCCTACTTGATCTAAAAAATTAATCTGATAAAATAATAATATTAATAAAAAAAAATATATATCATTTTCATATATCCACCTATACTTTGTGTTCTTCTAAATGGTAAAAGGGGACCTTCCGTCCGCCCCATCCCGGTCCGTCCAGTCTGGATTGATATCATCGTTCATACTTTTTTTTTAATTCATCCCACAAATAGAAAAAATCTTATGAAATAATGAATTTTTGTTTAATCCAATCAAAGTATTGCATGATGGCATTTTGTGTGTAACATGGAGTGCTCATATCATTATTTACGCGTAAAAAAAAAAAGGAAACCTGGGAAACTATATTTTAGTCCTTTTAGAGCAAAGAGATACATTATGCTGTTTTCATTGTTCACACTAGTCTGGAAATTATTCACTACACGGTATCTGTTTATTTTAACACGGACCTTTTATATATATATTACAAAACGGCGCACATAGAAATATAATTTAAGCAAGCTTTTTTTTTTAAAAAAAAAAGGTAGTGTAAAATATATGTATTAAATATAGGTTGATATGTAGGTATAAGTATTAAAAAAATAAAAATAAAAAAAATAAAAAAAAGTAACTATCGGGTGCTCATTCTTCTCGCTCTTGACCTCAAGGTATGATCAAAGATGGGTCGTTTACTGGTCTTTCGAACACGTACTGTTCTACCAGGTGTATTTAAAGTAGTGGGTGTAGTGGATGATTGAGATTGAGAAGAAAGACTGGGTTTTGGTATAATGATGGCAGACAAAGGTCTTGCACGTCTTCTTCGACTACTAATGCCTTCCTCTGGTAACGCATGCAAGAGGGTAGACGCTGTCGCCGTGAGCGGACTTTCACTTGTTTCCGCATCAAAAAACAATGGCTTAAAACTTGGTACCATGATGGAAGCTGCACTTCTTCTTCTTCTGGCTCCTACACCGTTACTAAACTCAAACAAGGTGGGACTTGCTAAAGAATTCGTACCGAGTACATCAGCGGAAGACGGTGATCCATTCTCCCCTTGAATATTCCTCAACATTTTGTTCGCCTTGAGATAAATGGAATCTGCATTATTTGTGGTCGAGAATGATTGTTGCAATGTGGTACTGACACTGGTGGACCGTTGTCGTGTACGTCGATCACTTCTTCTTCGTACCTTGACATCCAGTGTATCCTTTTTCAATTTATCTAATAAACTATGCAAGATGGCCTTATCGTCCTGCCCATTCTCTCCCTTCTTGAGAGATCCTGCGTTACTATTGGCTCGTTTTCTACGCTCGATTTCACGTTTCTTTTGCTTTTCTACACGATCTTGCTTCATCTTGACTTCCTTGGCATCGGCCGAACACTTATCCCAACTGGTGGTAAATTCTTTAAATATGCCAAAGAATTCATCGGGTTGCATCTTGACGGGATCCTCGCCATAAAATCGGACGACTTGATCATAGCATTCAGCCATCTTTTGGGATATCATGCATATACGACGAAATTCGGTGGAGGCTTCCTTGAAAAACTGATGCATGGAAGAAGCGAATTTATCAAGACCGGGTAAAGCTAAACCATCATGCGGGTCATGTTCATGTAAAGGGAAATGATTGTTTAACTCGGTCTGTAATCGCTCTAGATCCGCCTCAATGGATTTGTACTCGGTCATCATCTCGTTACGGGATACCTTGGAGGCGAGTCCACATTCATCGAGTTCTTCTAAAAATGTCAGTGTGCTTGGGAAATTCTTTTCGACGGCATCGACTAAGAAATGTAACAAGGTGGTGGATTTTGAAGTACCCTTGGTATCAATCAGCTAAAACTTTAAAATGAGTACGCTACTGACTTTATAAACACACACACACACTCTCTCTCTCTCTCTCTCCGCTTACCTTGTTGATACTCGCAATTTTAATGCCAAATGCTCCTCCACGATAGGTATTTCCATTTAAAAAGTTGCCTAATAATAGTACCAACTACCATGATTTTTTAAAGAGGTGTTAACAAAAGAGAGATTCGCTTTCCTTTTTTTTTTTCCGTATCTTTTTTTTTTTTTTTTTTTTTACCTACATGTAAGAGTTCCTTGAAATGTTTGGCATCTTTTAATGCCAAAGAAGCGTTGTAGACCGACGTCATTTGTTTATGCAATACAGTATATCTTTCCCAAAAGGTGGATTTAAACAACATGCATTCCAATCGTTCCTTTAAGCGCTTTGTCTTCATCATCTGAAGACAAAACTTTTCGGGGATCCCTAAACGTTCGACTTCTTCCAACGAAGCCAACTCATAGGTTTGTAATTTTGCCCTTTCATCATCGGAAGGTAAATATTTTAACAAGTTTAAAATGATCTGTTCGTCTAAAAAATACGCATCCATTTGCAAGAACGAGTATCGAATATCCTCAAATGGAATCTTTTTGATCATATTCTTGATAAAGATATTCAAGTTGTAGGCCTTCTTTGTATCCAAAATATGCGTCTCCTGCTTTGTAGGTTTGGATTTCATCGCTACACTGGGCTTTTGAGCAAATGTTAATTCCACATCATCAAATACCCCTGCTTTCGCCAATTGGTACTCCATGATGGAATCCGTTGATTCCAGTTGTTTGTGCAAGGACATTTCAATATCCCGTTCAAATTCGTTCCAAATCGTTTGTTGAATATTGATGAAATTCATCTTTTCCCATTCCACAAACTTTAATTTTTGCTTTGCTTGGAACGCGCTCGGTTTACGTCCTGTCACACCCAAAAAGGTGGGTGGTAGAGGCGGTGAGGATACAGGCGTGTTTGTCGCATTACTGTTGGGTGGTGCAGGCGGTGAAATATTGGCGGGTGGTAGCGATTCTGTGGTGGCTGCTGTTGCTGCTGATGCGTTTGGTGGTGGTGGTGGTGGTGGTGGAGGGGGAGGAGGTGGCGGTGGTGGTGGTGGTGGCGGTGGTGGCGATGGTGCAGATGGTGCATATGTAAGGGGAGAAACAGAAACTGGCTCAGGAGGAAATGTATAATCCACGAGAGCATGATGTACAGGCGACACCAACAACTCACCATCCACAAGTACAGTATACCCATCCCGAATGACAGAAGGTGAATGGGGTGAAAGTAATGCGGGTTGAGGTAACAATTGCATTTCTTCTTCCACCATTTCTTCCAAAACCGAAAACTCATCATGAAGTGATTTTCTCGAATGTTGTGAACCCACTGTACTGGAGGTAGTTGACCGTACCACATCTTTATCCGAAACGGACGTCTTTAGACTATGAACACTCCCTACCGATTGTGATCGCGCTGTGCCCGTTGAGTTCTTACCACTACTGGTGGGTGTGGATACCCTTTTCAATGAGGATGAACCTAAAGATGAATTGGAATCCATGGAACTCCCTCGTGATTTCGTTTTGGGCGGTAAATTATGATTGTTGTTCAATGTGTCATTGCTTGAACGTCGTACAAAACTTCCGATTTTCGATCGTAAGGATTGTCGAATGCCATTACCAGGTGCATGTTGTGGTTGTAAAGGTGGTGCTGGACTCTTTTGAACAGTGGGATCATTGACAGGTGCTGATTTAGGTGAAGGTAGGACGGTAGGTGGTGTAGTGACTACGACAGGTGCTGTCCAAGAACTACGTAAATCGCTCTTTCGCATTGTAGAAGATGATGGTGCACCAAGTGCTGTTGTTGCTGTTGTTGCTGTTGTTGTTGCAGCGGATGCAGCTGATGTGGATGTTGTGTTGGGGAGGATGGGAGGAGTTCGAAAACTACGACGCTTGGGTGACGGATTACCATATTCTGTAAGATTACGTACGGAGTCATGAAGCTTACGCATCTTTGTTTCTGTCTCGATTAATTCGGTCTTGTAACGTTCTTCTGTGCTCTTAAAAAAGATCTTTAACATGGCGTTTGTCTGTTTTGATAAACTGAGGTCTTTCTCCAGGTATTCTATCTTTGCCTCCAACGACCCGATTATGTCATCCGACCCGTCTGCTTTAAAAAAAGGAGGTAAGTATTATCACAAGATATATATAAAAAAAAAATGAGAATAATATATATACCGAGATAGGCCTTCTTTTTGCTTTCGTCTTCGTCAGTTGAGAATTTAGGTATTAAGGTTTGTACAGTAAATTCACTCACATTGGAAATGTCGTCCGGATAAGCGATATTTTGATCCATGGCTACCTGCTGGACCAACATTTCAATCAGCTGACACTGATAGTTGCTAAGGGGGGGTCAGATTTATTCGAATTGAAAAAATGAGATTGTTTACCTCTTTTCGGGATTGTCTTGAATTTTAAGCAAATAACAAAGAATGTTGTGTAAACTCTGTGAGGCGGGTGTATTTTGTGTAGCTGTCATCAAGATTTGAAATAAATGCAATGGATCCATGGTGTAATAGGCTTCCATATCCTCTTGCATTGTATCTGCGTCAATCTCATCTTTAAATTTCTGAATGGCCAAATTGATATGTTCATGATGTAAATGGGCCATTTTTTCAAAGATGGTATGAATACCTGCGGCCTCTAATTCCTCACTCAAGAGAATGCGTTCCTTTCGATCTTCTACGATATCGGGTCTGACGAGTGTGTTGATGAAGAGGACACTGATAAACATGTACTGAGTAATTTGAGAATCACCGGAGCCTACCATGCCTGTCATTTTGAGATCTTCACTCGCCCCCACAGCAGATCCCATCTTGCCACGACCGTCCAATGTCTTTTCCAAGGCTTGCATCCATGCATCGAACCTTCCCAGAAACACTGCGCCCTTTAAGAGTTCCATGCCGTGTAACACCATGGATCGTCCATTTGGTAAAAAACAAAAGGCAGTGAGCGATTCACACGCTTGCGTTCTTGCGGGTATATAAGGGGATATAAGTGAAATACAAAAGTTGTCTATGATGCGTGAGTGTTTAAATGCTTCTTGTAAACCAGACTACAAGGAGAGAGAGAGAGTTAAGATATATACAGGTTTTTTTACTGCGGGTTTGTTACCTTTTGGTTCATCAAGGTGTTTAAACATTTTAATATTTCTAATTCTATTTTATAATCGTTTTGTGTTCTAATTCTCGGATTGTATTAAGCATAAGACTCTCTGTATAGTGGGGATGTTTATTTTTAATTTACCTGTTGGGTTTCTTGTGGATGATACCTAGATCTTTTGCTATTTTCTGCATACCACCGTCCTCGATGAAACGTTCTAGCCAGCTATATATATATATATATGAATGCATGTTTCATGAATCTTACTTTTTGTTGTAATACCTGTCTGATGTGCGGATGTAGTAAGATAATTCCAGGATCAACTCATAAGTAATGCCTTTTTGTTTTTGTTTATAAAGCATCTTTACGTAATTGGGAGGTGCTGATTTCTTGGTCGGTTTAATAGTTGATTTTAATTTGGATTGACTGGATTTCTTTGAAACAACTCTTGGGGTCAGAGGCGAATGTTCGTCGGATAGACTGGCTAATTGTTCAGCGCTTAAATCCAACTGCCTCTGTTAAAAAAAAAAACTTTTTTTTAGCAAAAGAAAAGAGAAAAAGAAAAGAAAACTTACTGCGACTTCTGAAAATAAGTCTTCTTCTTCTGCACTACTGGATTGATACTGGTCTGTATTGATCCATAACTTGTCTGGTTTAGACAAGCTCTGCTCTGCTGTTTATAAAAGGAGATGAGAGATAAGAAGAAGTGTTTCAAATGGAGATTTACCAGCCATGTCTTGTTGTGGTTTGTAATTGGGAAAGACTTCATGTTTATTTAAAGAATACAATGTCTTTTCTTTCTTGGTGGGAGCATTGACACTGGTGACGGAGGAAATTGAAGTTCTTCTGGTATAAGGTCGTCGACTATTGGTCTTTCTGCTATTCCGCTTATTCCCAATATTCGATATAAAATCCATTTTCCTTCCACATAAAAATTATAAGTGAGAGAGAGAGAGAGAAAGGAAACAATAAAAAAAATAAAAAGCAAGATATATAAAACAGTTACACACCTCGCGATTTACACTTTTTTTTGTGACATGACGGCATGCTTTCATTTACTCTCTATACACCCCACCCCCTTTACAGTGAGAGAACTGACTTTTAAATACACCCCTTCCCTCCCCCTTTTTTTGGCTGGTCGAATCATATAACAAGTGATTCCTAATGGTTGTTAAGGCGTGCTTTGTGTTTCATCCCTATTTAATATAACTCCCTTTAAAAAGGAGATGTGTTGTCTCTCTTTTAAAAAAAAAAGGGTTGTCAAATATCTGTCACACATCTCATCTTTTGAAGGAAATAGAAGATTTTGTTGTTAGGTTTTAATTTTAGTAGTTATGTCCCATCTCCGCCTAAAAGTCGGGCCAGTAGTGACAATGACTCACCCCAGGATTTAAGTCACGGGGACAGGGACTATAAAATAGGAGCCTCCCAAAAACCCAAAAAAAAAGTTTCTTCTTTTTCCACAAAAACATCTTTTTTTTTTTCTGCTTTTTAAAAGGAAAAAAAATACAACAACAACTTTCACCCTTCATAATTATATGAATATTGCGTTCAATTTAATTACTTCCGGTCTTTTGGCATTTGATAAAACATATATCGACAACATCTTAATCAAGTAACAACACATCTTTTTTTTTAATAATCATACACATATACAATGGCTACATCATTTGGTCTTACCGCTCCCCCAGCAACTTCCTCTCGTGGTGGTTCTGCTGTCAAGGTCTCTGAAGAAATCTTGGCTCATGTTCCTCTTGTTGACGTCAAAAAGGTTCTCATCGTTGGATCCGGTGGTCTCTCTATCGGTCAAGCTGGTGAATTCGATTACTCTGGTAACTATTTTTTTTTTATTTTTGACATGTGTCAAAAAAAGGCTAATCTAAAATAAATTATAGGTTCCCAAGCAATCAAGGCGTTAAAAGAATCTGGCATTCAAACTATCTTGGTTAACCCCAACATCGCCACTATCCAAACCTCTCACACATTAGCAGATCAAGTCTATTTTTTGCCTGTCACTTGTGAATACGTCTCCAACATTTTAGAACGTGAGCGTCCAGACGGTATTCTCTTGACCTTTGGTGGTCAAACCGCTTTAAATTGTGGTATCGAATTAGATCGTTCAGGTATTCTCAAGAGATTAAACATTAAAGTCCTCGGTACACCTATCCAAACCCTCATCACCTCTGAGGATCGTGATTTGTTCGTCAAAGCTTTGAACGGTACGCAAAAAGAAAGAAAAAAAAATTTTTTTAATATAGACACGCATCTCCGACTGAATACTGAACTTGCCTTTTATAGAAATCGATATTCCCGTCGCTCAATCCACAGCTGTGGATAGTGTAGATGAAGCTTTAAAGGCCGCTGCTGTGATTGGTTATCCAGTCATTGTACGTTGTGCTTTTGCTTTAGGTGGTCTTGGTTCAGGTTTTGCAGATAACGAAACTCAGTTACGTACATTGGCCACCAAATCATTGGCTCTTGTTCCTCAACTCTTGGTTGAGCGTTCCATGAAGGGCTGGAAGGAAGTTGAATATGAAGTCATGCGTGATGCTGCTAATAACTGTATTACTATCTGTAACATGGAGAACTTTGATCCTCTTGGTGTTCATACTGGTGAATCCATCGTGGTTGCTCCCTCTCAAACATTATCCGATGAAGAATACCATATGCTTCGTACTGCTGCCATTAAAATCATTCGTCACTTGGGTGTCGTCGGTGAGTGTAACGTTCAATATGCTTTAAACCCTAGAAGTTTAGAATACAAGGTCATCGAAGTCAATGCTCGTCTCTCTCGTTCTTCTGCTCTTGCTTCCAAGGCCACTGGTTACCCTCTTGCCTTTATTGCTGCCAAGATTGGTCTCGGTCATACTTTACCCAGTCTTCAAAATGCCGTCACTAAAACCACGACCGCTTGTTTCGAACCTTCGCTTGATTATGTCGTCACCAAGATTCCTCGTTGGGATCTTGCCAAGTTTCAATACGTCGATCGTCACATTGGTTCTGCCATGAAATCTGTCGGTGAAGTCATGGCTGTGGGTCGTACCTTTGAAGAGAGTTTACAAAAGGCCATTCGTCAGGTGGATCCTGGATTCCAAGGCTTTGATTGTCTCTCCCAAGAGTTTGAGGATGTGGATGATGTCTTGCGTGACCCTACCGATCAACGTTTGTTTGCTTTAGGTCAAGTGATGTTGAACAAGGATCAAGCTATCCGTGAAAAATACACGGTTGAACATTTAAACAAGTTAACCAACATTGATAAGTGGTTCCTTTACAAGTTGAAAAAGATTGCTGATATTCAATTGGGTTTGATCGATCAAGCTGGTGTCCCCTTGGAGGATTTACCTACCGATTTGATCAAGAATGCCAAGAAGTCTGGTTTCTCTGATAGCAAGATTGCTTCCTTGATTGGATCTCAAGAATTACAAGTACGTGCTATGCGTAAGTCCTTGGGTATTATTCCCAATGTCAAGCGTATTGATACTGTAGCTGCTGAATTCCCTGCTCAAACCAATTACTTGTACACCACCTACAACGCTTCCACGAACGATGTCACCTTTGATGATCAAGGCACCATGGTTTTGGGTTCTGGTGTTTACCGTATTGGTTCTTCTGTCGAATTCGATTGGTGTGCTGTCTCTTGTTCTCGTGGCTTACGTGCATTGGGTGA
Organism: Mucor saturninus; assembly: GCA_016758985.1. Lineage (NCBI taxonomy): Eukaryota > Fungi > Mucoromycota > Mucoromycetes > Mucorales > Mucoraceae > Mucor > Mucor saturninus. Next base: position 53,474 of record JAEPRD010000095.1, read on the forward strand.
AAAGACGGTGATGGTCAACTACAACCCCGAAACTGTCTCTACCGATTTCGATGAATGTGATCGTTTGTATTTCGAAGAACTTTCGTTTGAACGTGTGATGGACATTGCTGAATTAGAGTCTGCTAAGGGTGTTGTCGTGAGTGTGGGTGGACAATTGCCTCAAAATATTGCCTTAAAGTTACATCAAAACAAATTAAATGTGTTGGGTACCTCCCCTCTCATGATTGATGCCGCTGAGGATCGTTTCCAATTCAGTAAGATGTTGGATAAGATTGGTGTTGATCAACCTGCTTGGAAGGAATTAACGAGTGTTGAAGCTGCCTTTGAGTTTGCCCAAGATGTTGGTTACCCTGTTCTTGTTCGTCCCTCTTATGTTCTTTCTGGTGCTGCTATGAACGTTGCTTATACACCAGATGCTCTTCGTCATAACTTGACCGATGCTACCAACGTCTCACCTCTTCACCCCGTTGTCATTACTAAATTTATTGAAAATGCACAAGAAATTGATGTTGATTCTGTTGCTAGTGAAGGTGTTGTCTTGACCCATGCTGTCTCTGAGCACGTTGAAAATGCTGGTGTTCACTCTGGTGATGCTAGTTTGATCTTGCCTCCTCGTGATTTAACCAAGAACACCATGGATCGTCTCAAGGAAATTGCTGATAAGGTCGCTCATGCCTTTGAAATCACGGGTCCCTTCAATATGCAAATCATCAAGCAAGAAATTCCTGGTCAATTGGAACCTAACTTGAAGGTCATCGAATGTAACTTGCGTGCTTCTCGTTCTTTCCCCTTTGTTTCCAAGGTACTCGGTGTCAACTTTATTGATGTTGCCACACGTGCTCTTGCCAAGAAGGAAGTTCCCCAACCTGTCAATTTGATGGCTAAGGATTACCCTTACCAAGCTATCAAGGTACCTCAATTCTCTTGGACTCGTCTTGCAGGAGCCGATCCTTTCTTGGGTGTGGAAATGGCCTCTACTGGAGAAGTGGCTTGTTTCGGTAAAGATAAGTATCAAGCTTTCTGGGCCGCTATTCAATCTACCCAAAACTTCCGTATCCCTCAACGTGGAGAAGGTGTATTGATTGGTGGAGATGAAGTGACGGATAAGAAGGATTATATCCATGTAGCCAAGACCTTCCACAACGAGTTGGGTCATCCTATCTTTGTGCCTACTGAGCAAGACAAGACCTTTTTGGAAGCGAACGGTGTACCTTGTGTGTGTTTACCTATTGCCTCTTGTGCTGAAGATAAACGTGTGTTGAATAAACTCTTCAAGGACAATGATATTGATTTCGTGGTTCATTTAGCCAAGATTCGTGCCCCCGATCAACTGGATGAAGGTTATGTCTGTCGTCGTGCAGCTGTTGATTTCGGTATTCCTCTCTTGAACGATAGTAAGGTAGCTGCACTCTTTGTGGACTCTTGTGTTCGTCATAGAACGGATCGTCCTCATACTGCTTCTGAAATCCCCGATGAGGTCAAGGCTTGGAGTGAATACGTCGATGCTAAAATCTAAATTTAGACCCCTTTTTTTAATTTTCTGTATATATAATCGTTTTTTTTGAAAGAATAAAAAAAAAAAAAAAAAAAATTTAATAATTTTTGTTATAAAAAAAGGGGGGGATGATATAAACAGTTATTTTTATTTTATATATATATATGTATAAATGAATATGTGCTGTATAAAAAGAAATGTTATGTACAATATATACAGAAAGAAGTTAATGAACAAGGTTCATGGGATAGTTTCTTGCGTCGCCAACGCTAAAGGATCTGGGTCGCTTGACTTGGGAGACAGCCTGTTCATGAGGCAATGGATTATTGGTACGAATAATGGTGAAATCTTCCATCATTGGATGAGAAGCAAGAATTTGTCGTAGTTCTTGACAAGCCTCATCTTCTTGATGCATGGAGTAATAAAAAGAGGGTTTCTGTGGACGTGGTGCTACAATATTCATCTGCTGTTTTAAAATATTTACAATAAGAGGGAAACCAGCAAACAACTCAAAAATGGGGGAGAAGGCCCTTTTTATTATTTGCCCAAGAGCGGAGCCACCCCCCCCCACCCCTAGAATATAAGGTTCATCTTTTTTTACACTCTTTTCTGACGTCTTATTTCCCTCATCTCTATTTTGGGGGGATCTGCGATATTTATAGCACCTTTCTTTTCTCTTATATCCCCATGTGGCTTGTCATAAATATCTTTCTCTCTCTCTCTCTTCCTTTGGGGCTTTGCCCATCAAAAAGATTTAAAGTCAACGAACAATTAGATCGAGAATTATTTAAAATCGCCCATTGTATCATCATCCTGTGCGACAATGGATAGTCATTACCTGTGCGGTTTTCTTATCAGCCAAGAAAAATCTATATGTAGGCTTCAGAACGTGGCTTGAATTGGTAAAACTTCATTCTTTATTTGGGAAAAACATCTATTGTTGTCTAAAAAAACATTCTTCAGTCAAATGCATAACCCCTTCTTTTTGACAATCTTTTCAGCTTTAGCACAGATTTAGGCGGTGAAAATTCCTCCATTGTATCATCGCATCATGTACTGGATAGTAAAAAAAAAGGGCTCCCATTTTAGTACAGTACGCAGTTCTATAAGCTTCTTCCCGGAAATTCCACACACTAAACAGATATCGGTAAATAAATCAGTCTTTTTTTAGAAGAAAAAAAAAACTATAGTTACTCTGTGTTACATCTTTAAATATTTAATACTGATATAAACACTCTCGGTTCTTACTAAACATGACACTTCCAACGTTTTGTTTATGATAAGCTTTTTTGTTTTTATTACCTTGAGTACACTCTGTTATTTATTTATTTTTTTGGCCGACTCATTTAAAGCTACAGCATTCAAATCCAAACCGGAGATGACTTCACTGTTGTATCTGTTAAAAAAAAAGGCTTCCGGTCTATTTACAATTTTGTATAAAGAACTCGCTTTGGAATGTTCAAGATTCGAGTCCAGCTCCTTCTTTTTTTTTTTTTTGGCTGTCATAATTGCTGGCTCCCAATTTAACAGATTGTGCTTTGGCCCGATTATCGACTTTACAACACTAATAATGTAAGCAGTTAATTCATATGCAGAACGACGTTTTTTATTGATTGTATTTTTTTTTTCTTCCTGGGTTGGAGCCCATAATAGAATTAACCTTGTCCATAAAGGTCACTGCTCTCCTTGGTTAAGCCAGCCGATTAAATGTGTTGAGTGAGCAACTGGATTTTGCCGCCAGTTAAAGTATACCAAACTGTATAAGAACCAGTATGAATTGTCTTGATGAAATTATTCGTCAGAATGGACCTGAGAAAACATCAAGACTGGATTAACTTTTGCTAAAGTGTGATCTCTCTTTTTTGCGAGTGGCGTTGATGTGTTCTACACGTCACCAGAACACCTTAAACAATTACAGCAGCATTCTTAAAGACAAAACTTACTTTTTTACAGCAGCCCTCTGGTTGGTTTCTTTGACTTCAGAAACCTTCATTATTATTATTTTGGCTTCATTTAATAAAATCATTTGTTTTGTTCTTTACCGAAATCCTTTCGGGAAATCAGCACTAAAGTAGTCTTTTTCCAGCGGCATGTGTACTAGATATACTCAAAATCACTACAATCTATATCTTTACATGCTATATTTCTTAGTCGATAGCTTATAGTCTGATGTTCATGTATTATAAACTTTTTATGTTGCTATGTATTTATCTTTATTTCACGCTACTTCTTTTCACTTAAAGTTGCCATTAGTAACGTCTCTGGATTCAATATTACGTTTCCTCAAAGCTGCAGAATTTGGCAGACCCTTATCTTGACATTGACAAATCCAAGACCTGTCATACTTCAATTTGATTAATAACACCCGAGTTATCTTAAACTGGATCCGTGATATGACACAAATAAGTGCTTACATGCAATGGATATTTAGATGCGTACAGGCTGAATAAAAATCTGTAGGAGCTTATAAATGAGTGAAGCATCTTACACTATGAAAATATCCTAGTTCACGATGAACTATCTAGAATCATGTATCATCCCACCCTCTGTTACCAGCCGGATGTTGAATGTTTTGAACGGGTTATTGCTACATTAGGTCAAGTACTTTTATTGAAATCTAGAACTCATAACTTATCTTGGTTCTCATGTTTTACGAAAAGAAAAAAAAAAAATCGGGTAATACATTCGGCAGGATCACCAAATCACGGTCTTACGTATGTCAATTCCCTCTTTTGGCTCGATACGGTAAATACGTTAATACAATAGGCCATTTATTAAATGATAAATAAATGTCACATGTCTTTTACCTTTAATTTTTATTGAAAGTTTTACTCTATGATCTTCACACCCATCAAATTTAAAGCGCAGGCTGTCTTCATAGGTTAAAGGGAAAACATGTCTGTGAGATTGCATACATAAACTATGAGTGCTCATCATTTATCTCGATGCATTTAGTTCAAGGACATGAACATGCATCATGGATTGAGTTGAATAGATATGCCCGTTCCTACTTTTCAGGTGTCACAATAATTAATATAAAAATAATAACAGTAATTTAGGCAACCCGCATACTACAATGCGGTGTTAAAAATAGTAAATTTCGGTTGTTTGCATAATCACCAATGTTTATTATTGAGACAAAACGTTGACATGCATGTTGTTTGCGTTGTACAACTGTCATTCTCAATGAAATAAAAAAATTGGATGGAAGTTTTTTTTTATATAAAAAGTACCTTCATTTTTGGTATTCCTTCTATCACTTCAATAAACATTAAAATGATTCAAACTAAATTATTTGTCACTTTTCTCTTCCTTTTTGTGATCTCCTGTGTATCAGCTGCCACTAGGACAGGTACTGAAACCATCAAGGGCTTGGGAAAAAGAAAGCAACAAATTTTAAATAGTGGTGGTGGTGTATATGATATTGCTATTGCTATGCTTGAAACCACCAACCTGGGTACGGATTATGTTTATGGTGACGGCAAGACCGGTGATTCTGCCAACTTTGGTATCTTTAAGCAAAATTGGTTTATGCTCCGTACCTCTACCTCTCAATTTAAAAAGTACAACAAGAACAACTCCAACTTGGGTTCCGTCTTGAATAAGCATCTTGCTCAAGATATCAAGGCTAGACAGGAATCTCAAAAGTTTTATGGTCCTGATAAATGGTTTGCTGGTCATCGTAACGGTGAGTCTGGTCTCAGTAACCCTTACACTCAAGACATTACGGATTATAAGAATGGTGTGAATTGGATTCATAGTCAGCTTATTAAAGATAAAAAGTATTTATCTGATGACACCAGATTCTGGATCTACGTCGTTCCCATTTAATTTACATAGTTTCCACTTTATAATAAATTAAGCATTTTATCATAATATTTTATTTTTGTCTTGCTTGCCCGTCTATCATGTCATGGATTCACTGTCCACGGACCCTGGTGTGGTCGATGCCTTACTTTTCCTCCTGTAAGAAGGTCGCTCTATTTTTTTAAAAAAATTTAAGCATATCACACACTCTTTTTTTTAATGTTATCAGTTGAAAAGTATAATATAAATGATGGTCTGAAATACAAGTAAAAGTATTACACTCTATCGGTTATGTTAAGAATTGTGGTTAGGTCCTGTTCATGAATTTACTAATTCGTAATGTAGTCTGTATATAAGATCTGCTGGTTCTTGTGGAAAATTTTAATAAAATGCCTTAAATAATATAGCGTAATCTAAGAGATCGTAAATTTATATGTTACTGCTGTATATATTTAGGGGGGGGGTTGGCTCTCAATATTATTGCGGTTTTAAGGTAATACATGCAGTATGATGGCAATCTTACTTTTTTTTTCAATCTAAAATTATAAGCTGTACAAGAAATGTAGATTTGGTAAAAATTACTTAATCCAAAATGTGCCCAAGTCACCTCCTTATTATCTTCAACATCAGTTAACACAAGCTAAATAAAACAAGTTTGTATCGTCCACACACGCACTCATTTAGGATACACAAGCTGAATGTGATTAAAATTAAATAGTGCGAGCCGATTCTTTTTTTTAAAACTATACTTTCCCAGGTGTCACAATAATTAATACAAATGATTTCGTATGTCGGCAGTGTCAAAAAAGGCAATCAAAATGTTTACATAATCCAATGCTATGACTTATGAAACAGAAAGTTGACATTTTATGTTGCCGATGTTGTACAGTCGTCATCAGTACAAAAATGAAAAGGGCTTATATAAAGTGGCCTCATTTCTTCTTGTAATATTGCTCTAAAAAGACAACTATGATTCAAACCAGAATAATTAGCGCTTTCCTCTGTCTCTTTCTGATCTCATGTGTATCGGCTGCCTCCAGAACAGGTACTGAAATTATCCCAGGCTTGGGTAAAAGAAAGCAAGAAATTTTAAACAATGGAGGCGGCGTTTATGATATTGCTATTGCGATGCTTGAAACCACCAATCTAGGTACGGATTATGTATATGGCGATGGTAAAACAGGTGATTCTGCCAATTATGGTATCTTCAAACAAAACTGGTTTATGCTTCGTACCTCCACTTCTCAATTCAAAAACTCTAACAAGGATAATTCCAATTTGGGTGCCGTCTTGAACAGTAATCTTGCTCAAGATATCAAGGCTAGACAGGAGTCACAAAACTTTTATGGTCCCGATAAATGGTTTGCTGGTCATCGTAACGGTGAGTCTGGTCTCAGTGACCCTTACACTCAAGACATCACGGATTACAAGGATGGTGTCAACTGGATTCATGATCAACTTGTTAAGGATTCAAAGTACTTGTCTGATGACACAAGATTTTGGATATACGTTGTTCCCATTTAACTGATATCATTTTAATCGATTTATTGTAATTAATTATAAAGATGTTATTACTTTACTTATTAATTTGTGTGCATGCATTTATTAAGCCATTTAGAAGTATTCTTACAGAGTTACTGTATTAAGAGCTAGTTTTGTTACTACCTTGAGGAGGATGCTTTTGCACAAACATGTAGTTAACGGATACCATATCACTTTAATACTAGTCGTCTTGCCTCTTTCTCCTCCTTGCGAGATTCCAGATTAAAAGTTGATAAATGATAAATTGAAATGGGAATAAAAGAAATAACTTTTTCTATTGCACAATGTATTACAGACGATAACCTGCGCTGTGCATTTTTTTTTTTACTTTACACTTTTCATAGTCATCCAAAGAAGCACATTAAAAAAAAACAAGAGTATTAAAAAACTTGCCTTAAGTTTTTGTTCAAAATTAAGAAAATACAATTAAATCCTTTTAAAATGTCAAGCCGAATTACAAATTCTCTTGTGCTCTTCCGTCAGTTAAATAACTTTTTGAAAAGGGTGTGTGGAATACAGATTTTGGTCTGTCGCAACATTTACGTCTAGAACTAAATATAAGTGGTAATCAATCTTAGGATGTGATGCCAACATATTACAACATCTATGCTGTGTGAAGTAATATCTAAAATCTAATCCAAGAGGTTGTCCCACTGCGTCATCTTATAGCACGTGTAAGATGATTAACAGTTACTTATATTCTGAACTGTTGTTAAGAGATAAACACACGCTATGAATGAAGATACTAGGCATAAAACGACATAACAGATACAGTATGCAGTTACTACGGTACTTTATTAGATGTAACTGATGTTTGATCAGAGATTACTTTTCCTCACTACCGTACATGACCTTGTTCTTATTCAAACTACACGGAAATATTACTTACAATATCAAAGAAAAAATAAACCTTGTGTTTTATCGTTTAATTTTTAGATTTTGTTTTAAACACCAATCTCATATATGGAACAATCCACCACACATCAGAGGTCTTTATCAGCTAAAAATTAACAACGAAGATCATATTTCAAAGTTGAAGCAGCCTCAGTAAGAAACCAATTTGTTCCTCTTATGCGTATTATTGTCCAAAGCTAAATAGGCTGCAAATATATTGTTCACAAACCTATTGGTATAAATAATGTTGGAACGGCTGTTTGTGTTTATTTCTTCTTCTTCTTCTTCAAAAAAAAAAAAAAAAAAGGCACAAATGGATAATAATTATAGTGAATGTGATTGTATATTAGCAAATACAGGTATTTATTCAAAAAACGTAAAACCTTGAGTGTATCCATGGCTTTTATGACCCTACAAAAATAATAAAAAAAAAGAAAATAATTGTAACCACAAGTTGAGCTTTGTACAATTTTTGTTGTCGTATTAAGAAATTTTTTTTGTAATTAAATTGACCGGAAAGTTTCACGCCTTTCTGTACGCAAAGTTGCGGTCTTCGAAGAGATGAATTCATTCTTCGGTGGAATTAACAGTGTACTTTGTGAATTTGTCGAAAACAGTGTCTTAGAGAGTCTGGTGTCAACATTCGAGTTTAAGCGTAGGCATAAATTCGGAGGTTGTTCAATACTGGGGTATCGCCCGAGGGTAGCAATACAGCAGGGAAAACCTAGAGCACTGGTTCGGCTGTGAGATAGCACGTTGGAGAATCATTTAAGTACATTGCCACTGGGAATGGGAACTCCCTCTTTTTTTTAAAAAAAAATCTTGTACAGAACATTTAGTGTCGTATCTTTTTCGGTCTCTTAATAATAATCAGATATAAAATAGTATAATTCATATTTGTAATAAAGTCATCTTTTGATCTCCTAACTAAATATTTTGTATCTTGGATTAATTACCATAAATCTTACGACATTAGCTTATATTTTTGTACAGTTCATGATAAAAAACTGTACAGTCTATAAATCATATTTGCAGTAATTAGTTCATTTTTATCCTTGGTCTCAGTAGCTGCAACGAGGAATGGTACAGTTATGTCATGAATATCGAAGTAGTTTGAGTGGGATCTCTGGGAAGCATCATTTGACCACGCGTTTATTCTTTCGCTTATCTGTGTGATTCCAACAGAATATCCTAAATAGCTGGGATCAGACTGTAAACTAGTCCAGATGGATTCTTCAGTTTTTAATCCACGCCCACTTTAAAAATCATAATGATAGGTGAAAAAACATATAATAAAACAAATCAATAGTGTATTACCCATAATCATCTTCATCATATAATGGCATATGATTCAGTACAGAGTTTTTTCTATCTTTCTAAAAAAAATAGATATCATTGATGGCCCAAATGTCAGTTAGATATGTGAACGTTAGTAATATTCCGGGTGAGTATATATTGTATGAGTTGTCACCTACAAAAGACGGACATCACTCAATGATTTGGGGTCCATTTTTTTTGACATGGATTTGAGTTGACTTAAGTTCTCAATCACGTTGAAACATTCTACAACCCATCCAAGCTGCTCTTGGGGCCTCAGCTTCATCACAATCCGCGACCAACTCGTAATCGCGACTTCGACGTTCATGGTATTCCTCACTAATCTGAGACTTCATGTCGTCGCCAGAGTATAGGTCGAGTACTGTTACTTGCGACAATCTGGTTCTTCTTCAATTTCTGCCTCTGAACATCAAAAGTTGAAGAAGACGCATGGTGTAACGTCATACTCTAAGGTTATTCACCTGGGTAGGACCTACGCCGGTAAAAGCATAAACGATCTTACAATAACGATACCATCTTTTCGACGGTACGGAATTGTCTAATAGTTAAATATGTTAGAATTAAAGATAGACGGAGTCAATTACAGAGGAAAACACTTACTGGTTCCAATGAACGTTATTTGAGCATCAGATACACGTACACCACAGAAACTCGAATGATGACTGTGGATGTTTGAAAATCCTAGATCAAATTTTGATTGTTGGACCACGATTTCGTCAAAAGATAATCTTTTCAATCAGCGGGAAGCTGTAGTGAATCCTACGCCTTTTTTTAGAGTTACGCGATCTTTTTTTTACATATTTTTAAGATCATTTACCATAATAAAAAAATTATGCGACTCATAGGGGTCCTAGGCTAGATCCCGTAAGTTTAGTCTGAGAGGTCTCCATCATATAGCAAGCATAGCCTCAGCCGTAATATATCACAAAAAAATGCATTACATCTTTTTTCATGTGAAAGAGGTAATACTTTTTAGTATTTCTTGAAAAATTTAAAATCATTATTAGCTAACCTGTACACCATGATTGTATTTTTCTTTCATGTTTAAGTAAGACTGCCTCGATAATTTCATCTTTTTGGTAGGAAAAGGAAAAAGGGAAGAAGAAAAAGTGTGTTAATGAGTAGTTTTTAAAGTCTGATAAACAAAGCTGGATTATGTCAGGATGGTTTAAATTTTTTATATAATCAGCCGTAATGTTTGAGCCTTTACTCGTAATGGAAATATCTGCAAACAGTCCCACGGTGTATCAGTAGTATCATGTACCAATAACGAGTGTATTTTATGGAAAAAAAAGCGATCGTCCTATAAAGATTACAAAAAAGTTAAAATGATATGTCATGTAAATAAGCGTAATTTAATTTTTAGACGTGGTGTAAAAAATAAAATACAAAAGGTGTAGGGATTCCCAATTTCTTATTCCTTTTTGTAGTACGATATCTGGTGTTTGCTTTTAGTTATAAAAAAATATCCCAGTACTCTTCCTGGACGCGGATTCTAACTTAGCCGGTACTATATATAGGGATTTTTTTTTGAAATGGGAATCCCTATTTACAACTAAGATCCCATTTTTTCCCCAAAAGAAAAAAAAAAAAAAAAAAAAAACTGAGGAGTGGCCTCTAAATCTGCTAAGGGTAATAATTTTATTATTTGTTTATGGATCTTATGATTGTTTATCGACGCAAAAATGTTAATGCTGAAAATAGGAGGTGGATTCTAGAGTTCATATTGCAATGGAAACAACACTTGTAATATTTGTGGAACTTAATCTAATTGAAAAACGGGCTCTATAAATTATATCTACTCTTCTTTGAGTGAACATGAAAAATATACACGAATTTTTATGGTGCTTTAACAAGGGTCCAATCTTTTGATGTTAAAAGTACTTATTATAAACAGTTGCATGCAACTGTATCAATCTGAATCAGCTAAACAAAGTTTCTGAAAACTACCTTCATAGTGACCCTTTTTTTCAAAAAAAAAAAAAGCTTGACTAAGGAATGAGGAAAAGTGTGAACTACCTTGGTAGATCGATAGTAACTTTAAAAGAAGAAGAAGCATAACTGTGAGATCAATATTTAATTTTAGTATTACTCGCGGAATGCCAAGAAGACAGCTATAAGCAATCAAGTTAAATATTTTTTCAGGCGTACTGTCTATTGAAGAAACTATAAAGTTGGATTAAAAACAGTTCAAAGGAATCAGTGCAGACGTTTTGCTGATCCCATTTACTTTAAAACTTAATGTCAACTGCTCTGATGTTGATATTATTGAGCTTCAAGTGGACTTTGAAGACCTTCTTTTTAGTCGACGTTCTAGCAGCTACTACCGCAATTACAAATTACCATTTTTTTAGATACAAAGATCCTCTTATAATAGAGTATTAATTGGTAATGCAGCCTAAACCGATCGGGATTTGCTACTATATGTACAGATTTTTTTTATAGATTTGGGTAACAGATAGTTATATGATCGCGAGAAGCTCTAACGTTACTTGGAACAGTCTAGAGACAAATAATAATATCATGCATGGCAGTTACTTTTTAAGCTGTTAAAATAAATACATCGAAATGAGAGCAAATTAAGATGCCATGTAAAAAGTACTAATTTTGTAAATGATAATTAATCTCATAAATACCTAAGCATTTTTATGAGACAAATTTCGAATCTTTTAACATCAGATGATACAAAAAGGTCTAACAATATAGGAAGCTTACCAGTGTATGTATATACCGGCTAAGAAAATATGCACAATGTAATTGAGATTGAGATGGAATAAATGCAAGCCGATCCCCGCCCTTTTTATGAAAAATTTAAGGTATTACAATAATTTATACTGCAATAATTTATATGCAATGTAAAAATAGCAATAAATTGTTTACATAATCCATTGTAAGGTGGGACAAAACGTTGACAGCATGCTAATGACGTTATACGCTACCTAGTTAAAGCTTATATAAAGCACCAACATTTTTCTTGTAATGTTATTTATTAAAAATATCAACAATGATTCAAGCCAGAATAATCAGTGCTTTCCTTTTTCTTTTCGTCATTTCGTGTGTATCCGCTGCCTCTAAAACCGGTACCGAAACTATCCAAGGCCTGGGTAAAAGAAAGCAGGAAATTTTGAACAATGGTGGTGGTGTCTATGATCTTGCTATTGCTATGCTTGAAACCACTGACTTGAATACTGACTATGTTTATGGTGATGGCAAGACTGGTGACTCAGCCAACTTTGGTATCTTCAAGCAAAACTGGCTCATGCTCCGTACTTCCTCTTCGCAATTCAAACAATACAGCAAGGATGACTCTAATCAGGGTGCCGTCTTAAACAAGAATCTTGCTCAAGATATTAAGGCTAGACAGGAATCTCAAAAGTTTTATGGTCCTGATAAATGGTTTGCTGGTCATCGTAACGGTGAATCTGGTCTCAGTAACCCTTACACTCAAGATATCACGGATTACAAGAACGGTGTCAATTGGATTTACAGTCAGCTTACAAAAGATAAAAAGTACTTGTCTGACGACACTAGATTCTGGATTTACGTAGTTCCTATTTAATTTAAATGCTTATCACTTTAGTTAAATTGTTTTACATTATTACTGGCGCTTTAAGTAAAAAGTAGCAATTGAAATAAAAAGAAGCAAAAAGATAAAAAGCTCTTGATGAAAAAACCACATTTTAATCTTCGTCAAAGTATCGATCTTGGATATCCCGTTCCAACTGTTCGAGATCATCATATTCCTATTTGAGAGTAGTGTCAATATATATGTACAAGATATCCAATTAACAAAATTTCTTCCTGTACCTCATTGTAATCCACCTGGTCATAGTCGAAATCCTATTTTCGCAATGGTCAGTCTTTCCATCCAAATGCCTTTATATTCATCATACTACTCACATCTTTTCCCGCTAAAAACTTTTCTTCAAGCAGTCGAATTAGCTCTAATCGTTGTTCTTCCCTGAATTTCATGATTTCTTCCGTATCATTTTCATCTATTTCTTCCATATTGTCTTCATCAGAATTTAATACATCGTCTTTGAGTATGTCAGGATCCGTCATATTAACATCTTTCGTCTTCTTTTTTGTAATCACTGTTGGTGTAGATTTTTCCAGCATTTCATCCTCACTCTCACTCTCCTCTTCCTCCTCCATTTGTTCTTCATCCACAATCTTTTGACGATGTAAATGATCGTCTACGAATTTTCGATCGATATTACTTAAGATTCGATTCACAAGGGTCATATCATCTGCAAACGGTTCTTCTTTTTCTTGAGCAGATATATGCTGACCAATATACTGGTCGTATAAAGCTGGATCCCGTAATTGGATAGATTCGTCCGAGAAATAATCCGAGTCTTTTAAGTGTCGTTTCAAATATTCATATCGTCTATTTTGAACAAGCGTGCGTAAAGCTGACTTGGCTGGGCGTGTCGAGACTTCCTCTTCATCCTCATAAAGCAAACTTTTGAGATAAAAATCCACTTCATAATTATCTTTGATGCTTTGGAATTGACTTAACACGCTGTGGGGTAAATAACGCCCCCATTTACTCAAAAATAAGGCGGGATCGTCTTGTAATATCTTTTTCATTTGCTCCGATTGCTCTTGAAAGCCTATCTTTTCTTCATCGCGACGTAAAGTTTTGAAGGGAATTGTGTCCAAATTTTCTTGGACAAAACGCATAACAAGGGTTTCGTTTGAATTATTCATAGTGTTTGTGTGATTCTGTTTTTTTTAAGAAAAGAGATTAATGAAAATAATCGTGGTATAAAGCTTAACCTTAAGCCGTCACAGCCTTTTTATCCTTTTTTCGTTTCTCCATTTCATATTCATGATTGAGACAACAATGACACACATGGAGCACAGGTTTAAAGTAAGTTGAGGTAAATTTTTGACTGGTATACACATTTATGTTTTTGGCCATGGCAGGTTGAATTGAACTGCTATTTGGAATCCGAGTCGAAATACCCAAATAGGTAAACAAAAAAATGAAGATAGAAAGAGAGGTGTTCATATTTGAAGCAGTTACACCCCAGAAAATTTTTGGGTTGCCTTTGATCAGACAATAAACTATCTCAACCAAACGGAGGAATCTCTGGAGGCGTTACATAATATTGTCTTTCACGCCCATATAAAGCGAGAAGGTAGAGAGAGAAAGTACGAATCTAGATGTGATATTAATTTTACATATGTAGATTATGAAACAGATTTTGACGTCCCAAGGTTTGAAAATGGCGTAACTGAAAGTCATTACCTGGCTGTTGTGCATCGATACCAATTATACGGATACACGAAAAGAGAACTTTGGAAGTGTGATGCTGAGGTACGATTCTAACGTGTATTGATAGAATGAAGACTTAATATTTTTATGGTTATTTAAAGTCTGCAATCAAAATCCTATTCGAGTTTTACGGGAAAAGCACACAACAAGTACCTGAACTTATCAAGTTATTTATTCCTTTATCGTTAGACTTGGAAGATAGAGAGTTTCATGCAAAGATGGATGCATGGCTTGCTATGATATCATCCTACCCAGCACCAGATAGTCTGTTTACTGAATTAATACAGGAGTATTACGATTGCATTATGATCGCATTCGAGAATTATGATCAGCAACCAAGTAACGGTGTAGAAATTCGGTTGCGAAGGTTATTTGACAGTTTATTTAAACTGATCAGGGTTGGTGGATTATTGTGTAACAAGGAGGCAGTTTATGCAGTTGTAGAACTAGCAAAGGAAAAAGATTTTTGCCTGGATAGTACCGAGATATCAAATGATTTCCCTCTTCATTTCGAACACGAAGAATTTCATCTATCATCTTGTGAGATTCAAAGGAAAATGGTTTCATATAAGCCAACTGGGTAACCCAATACTGAGTTTCTCACCTTTTTCCAAGTACATATGTATTGATACTTCCATCTTTGTAGGATGCAAAAAACATTGAGAGAATATTTAGATCTATCTGAAAAAGATCAGGAGGATAATGACCATGAGCATATATTTAGAGTGATGGAAGAGTATATCTGTATTGGGGGTTTACCAAATCAGCGAGATAAAACTCATCCCATACCGAGTGATGAAGACAGTGCCTTTGATAGACTTGAGCAAGTGATTAAACAAAAATATGGAGAGCGTACAATGTGCGGGGTAAAACTAAAGTGCATATATATAATACGTACCCGAGGCATGTTTTGGAAGTCTATTTTGAAATTAGTTACTCAATTCTTAGACTTATGGATAAGGTAATATATACATGTCTAACCCGAAGGACATATCTAACCATCTTTCAAAAAAAGCGAATTAGAAGATGCTGATTTTATAAATGGGTTTGCAAGATTGTTAGTACAAGAAAATTTGATGCCTTTTTTATACCAACATATAAAGAAACATGTGAGGCATTATAATTTAATGGATAATGCTACATCAATTGAAATGATCAAAGTACACCTCTTTTCTGCTCACACACAATCTTGATTACTAATTTTCTTATATAGGATCTTACACTGTTGATGGAAACTTGTCTTAATTATGCGTCGACAAACCATGAATTATTGCTTTTCAGAGATCATGTATTTGAATCTAGGTAAAAAACATGACATCTATACATGGTTGAAATACCCTAACATATTCGAAAAGAAATGAATTCGATGATATCCGATTACCTACCCTTGGTTCAACCTCGTTTTGGAATATTCCGTTCGACCAGGAAATTGTTAGGGTTACAAATCAAATTACCTCCTTTGAAATGGATGCTTCGGTTCCAGAAGAGATCACAAAAAGATTAATTATAGTAAGGTTTTACACACTGAACATGTTGATAGGTCAATTGATATGTTTGTTTAGTTATCTATCATATGGCCTTATGAAGTGGTGCGACAATTATTTTTATCGTGTATTCAAAACAAAAATCAATCTATGGCAACTATTCCTGTCTTGTATAATTTGGGAAATCTATGTGCTTTTAAAAAGAAAGACGACAAGAAAGAGACATTACTAGTATTAGTATTAACTGATACCATATCCCTAAATAACAGCAAATTAGTTGGTACTTACATGGAAAATATCTCACAATTCATAAAATCCTGTTGTTATCATAAGGTAAAGCAAATTTCCCGAACTTAACTCAAACTAATTGGTTTTATTTTGCAGACCTTAGCTCAAGATTACCCACTCATATTAACACCGTCATCATGCGAATATCAAACCTTACTATCCTTGGAAGATGTCTTGAATCACTGCGTCCTGACTAATATCGTCTCTTTCTTTCAGAATGGTACTGCCTCTGAACTAGTGCTACTCCGATTCGGTCTGTATGTGCTCAACTCACTCTGTGAACCATTCTCATCACAGTATTGGACTCCGAAATTTATGCTGAAGTCCAATCCACCCGCTTTTCTTTATTGTTTACCTGAAATATACCTTGTCAATTTCACGAAGCTTTTATCACTTCGATCATTTCACGGCACTGGACCAACGTTGTTGCGACTTCAAGATTGGGAATCTGTCCTCAACTGCATTAATCTATTATCACGTATTATTTCCTATGCCTTACAAACTAGAACGGAACAATTTCCTTTATTGACCCAATTCTTTGAGGAGACGCTACGAACATTTGGTGAGCACTTATAAAATACAATTAAGCAATCGGTCAATACTAACGACATAACATAGACTGGAAAAGTCAGTTGCTTTGGTACAACATTGCACGCGATTTGACCAGATGTACCTTAACAGTACCCAAATGTTTCTTTCAGATTACAGGAGCATTGGATGATTTATTTATTTGCGACGAAGATACAGATGCGTCACAAGAGAGCGAAGGATGGCACGAAATTTTTATGGCATGTAAACTATCCACAAAATTGTCAGACGAGCTATTCATGGTAAGAAAAGAAGCAACCAAAAAGACCTGTTGTCAATGTCTAAAAATTAAATTAAAATAGCATGCAGAACAATGGACCTATAATTTATTGTTATTATGGAACCATCCCTACGAAGACACAATTATAAAATCATCACTAATTTATGCTTTACATCCATCGACCTCATTGTCTGTTTCTCTGGAGTATCCAAATTTGATTCTTAATTTTTTAGGAAAACTATATGATTCGTATGCAGGTGTACATGAAGTGGTCAAAGATTTCAATGGATACGAACAACAAGATATGATACCTATTATTCAAGATTTGTCTGATTATGGTAAAGTTGTTGAAGAATATCAAGGAGTATTATGACTGACGTAGTTTCTCTCAGGAACAAGACAATATTTTATCATCCTGTACATCACATTGTTACTAAAAAACAACATGACAAAAACCGAGGGTCGCGACGAAAAACAAGACGATTACTACGTAGCATGTTTGATCAAAGTGTTGCAGGTATGTCTAATTATCTTTAAATTTTGTCAAAATATTGAAAATGAGAGCAGGGTATGGAAAATTGGGGAGACATCAGTCCGCCACCTCTTTCGTACAGTAATCTCAAGACAAGAATTATAAAAAGCGGTCTCATAAGAAAGATACATCAGGAAACCTCAGAAGATCCTTCACCAGGGAATATGACGGGGGCAAATGTGCCCACGGAGCCTAAAGTGGTACACTATCCTCTTTTGGATACACCTGAATTCAAATCTCGAAGGGCTTTATCTATTATATGCTTCTACCACTTATGTTCATTATTCAAAGATCATGAAATAAGTATTACCCAAAAGCAGGCACTTGAGAGGTTAATAATACTGATAATGGAAGGATTTATCGATATGTCCAGCCGACAAGAATTCCAAAGAATGCTGACACAGCAACCTAAAAAAAGAATTACGACTTGGAGAAAGAAGAAGTGTGAGTATAAATTTGTGATGGCAATGAGACCAGCAGTAACATCAGCCGAAGAGAAGCTCTTGAGACCTGTTATTGTAGAAACTATTCCAAACCACAAGAGGATCATACAAGCACTAGGATTATCACCCAAAAATCACAACACCAAGTCTACGAAACCAAATTATTTGTATTTTAACAACTAAATGACAAAATCGATTTTTAAGCAATAAAAAAAAGAGTTTTGCTATTTTTCCCATGGGTCCAAAACCATAAAGCCAGGATCTGCTTACGAAATATAGAAACCTATAAATAGTGCTGTGAAGCTAAGTTCTAAGTTACAGAGCAAATGAGGTTTCTCGATGGACTGGTTTTGTTTGTTGGGTCTGAGAGATATTGGAATCCCGATGCAGTTGCGTTGAAACTCGACTAATCCCAATTTTAAAGCATAAACCCATCATTTTAATGAAAGAAAAAAATGTTCTTCTTGCTTCCTATGCACCATCCATTAATATCCCATGTCAAAATCAAGTCATAATAACACGATACAAACTGATTGTAACAAAAGATACAAATTTAGACCTCACCGTAATATTCTGCCGTCAACGGGATCATCATCGAATCACCCTAATACAGCAATATCTTCAGTGAATAAGGTTGTGGTGGACAGCGAAAATTTGAATGGATCTCATAAGCGTTACACGAAACAAGGTGTCAGCACATTCATTAAAAAGCTCTATAGGTGAGTTGTTATAATCACAAAATCAAGGGGTTTTTTGAACTTATAGATATATTTTTAGTATGATTAATGACACGCATAACCAACATTTAATATCTTGGAATCCTAGCGGCACGTCATTCTTTGTCCGGGATGTAAATCGTTTTGCTAACGAAGTACTCTCTGAATACTTTAAGCACTCCAATTTTTCAAGTTTTGTGCGTCAATTGAACATGTACGGTTTTCACAAGATTAACAAGTCTCATCGAGGACACAAAGGAGAAAGTAAGAATGAACTTTGGGAATTCTCTCATCCAAACTTTCAAAGAGGCCGTCCAGAACTTCTCGGAAATATTAAGAGGAAAGCGATGGAATCCGGACTATTACAAAAGGAGACAGGGAACATACATGCTTCTTTTGCTTTAATACAAACATCACAGGCCGATCTTCTTCTACAGTTCCGTCATCTTCAAGAAAACTTCGCTAATTTGCTGCAAGGTTTTCAAGATCTAAAAAAAGTACAGATTCAACAACAGATAATTATTGGGCAATTGGCTGAGCGGCAAGGGATTGCTGCCGTCTCTACACCATGTAAGTTAGCTTTGATACTTTTTTTTTTTCATCTTTAATTGATTTATTACTACTTTATGCTTCACGTAGTGAATAGTTTTGACAATAATTCTAATCATCCAAGTGTATTTGTCACTTCTCCTGCCAGTGCCAGTACCTGGAACTCGCAGCCTCAAAAACAACAGGACCTGATGATATCTTCGTTAAACCAGAATCAGCCAGATCAACTATTAGACTTCAACTCTCAAATGGACATGACAGATGCATATCCCCCTAGTCCTGCTCCCAGTATCTTAACATCCCCATCCTCTCCATATAATGTTGAACATAATTACAAGCAAAATCTTCCAGAACCAACTGATTTGAACTTGGGATACCCTCATCATTAAACTTATCGCATAGGATTATCCTGTGTTTAACATAGAAAATATCAAAGACTACCATAACTGTTTGTAATGGGAAAAATCCTTGATTAGAACAGTTATCATTGTGGCTTGCCTCTTTTTTAAATTAATAGATAATAAGCTATAATTAAATCCAATTACGTCGTAGCGAATATAAAAGTTACTGGCATTAACCTTATATGTTAGCTCTTTGCACGCTAGCTTAGTAGCTATCCACCCCTAGTATTAAACTGTATGCATTCTGTATTCTTCAGGACCTACTTCTATTGCGTTGATTAAGTATTTATGGCTCGCAATGTTTGGGTAACATGTCTGAATGATCGTCAACCGATTAAGTTCATGTTGTACAAGCATACATATACTGCAGCTACTATTTTGGGAGGGATACCGACTTGAGAGTCGATTCGCTGATTGTAATTTGAGTGCAAAAGAATTGTGCTTTTCTACTTTGTAAAAACCAGCGATATATATATTCAAGCGCTTACCCTTATAACCAATCAAGCTTCTTTGAAAATTTAAGTTAATTGCCAGCAAATGGCAGATACGTTATTGTGATGGGCTGAAAAACCAATCCTTGTTGCCCTCAAATCTTTTTATTACAAACTTTATATCCTTTTTTTTATTTCAATCCAACTGGTCAGTAATTTTAAGGAAACTTTGGTACCTACACACGAACTTCTACTGGCTACATGAATGATGTCAATCAAATGATGAGCCTAACTCATTAACATTAACCCATCAGAAACTGATATATGAGAACATCAGTGGCCAACGATGGCTATATCATACTCAAGAATTTTTTTTTTTGTGAATATTGGATTTATTATTATATGCGATTATGATGCAAAACGAAAAAGAATATATATATATGTATGTGGTAAAATGAGTTTAAATAACATTATAAGGGAAGAGGACTATTACTTCTACTGGTTTCACTACTGCTGGTATTATTTTCTTCCTCCTTTGATCTTTCTTCGGCCTTGAGGGCCTCCTTTTTCCAATTGGAGCTCAAAAGTAAAACCACGGTCAAAAGACAAGCAACAATTAAGGACACGGCCAGAGCAGCCCAAAGACCATCAAGTCCCCATCCTTTACGGAAACAAAGCCAAAATCCGACGGGTAAAGCGGAAAGGTAATACGCAGCCAAATTGCACCATGCTCCCACATGTTGACGTCCCATACCATTTAATACACCATCGGCAACGCCGGCAATATTATCAGCAAATACGAATAAGGCCACCAATGGCAATATATCTGTCACAATTTGAACTACTTGTGCATCACTTGTAAAGATGTAAGCCCAGGTTGAACGGAAGACCAAAAGCGTACCCGAATTTAAGGCACCGACGACAATACCGACCACTAATGCAGTTCGTGCGGCAATACGAGCTTGTTTGGGTCTTTGTGCGCCCAAGAGATTTCCGACTCGATTAGCAGAAGCGATACCAACACCAAATGCAAGAGTGTAAAGGGCTGTAATTGAGGTCAAAATGATACTTTGAGCACCGAGGTTAGGTGTATCGATCCAGCTTGCACCCAGCGCAACAATCTCATAAGCCCATGTTTCAGTACAAATCAAGAGAATACCAGGTATGGCCAATTTGACCATAGGTCCCCAATGGTTGAAATTAAAAGCGGCCTGAGTTGACCATGCGGGCCAAGCTTGGTATCCGTCTACACGATATATATACAAAGCCATGAGTAATACAATAACCCAGTATGCAATACAACTTGCGATGGGAGCACCAGCAAAGCCAAGTGAAAAAGCGGGTACCCAAACGAGCACGTAATTCAATAACAGATTAAGGGGGGTACCTAAAAATAATACTAAGGTAGGTGCATTGAAGATGCCTTGAGCTTGTAACATCTTTTTTAAAGACTCGAATAAAGCGAAAGCGGGAGCAGCTAAAATCATCCAGCGCACATATTCACCAGCCAGCTCTGCTACAATGGGATCCTGGCGCAAGAGCAAAAAAATGTATTCGGCGTTCCACCAAAGTGCAATAATAGGTACAAAGAGGATGGACATGAAAGCTAAACAACGTTGTACATGGAGCCCGACAATAGTTTTGTCATCTGAGCTAGTGAAAGACTGAGAGCATAGGGTGTCCAAAGACAAGGTAGCACCAGTTGCAACAGATAAACCTGTAATAGTAACAAACATACTACCAAGAGTGGCAGATGATAGCTCATTGGCGCCCTTGTAAAAAAAAAAATTGAAAAGATTTAATTGGGTAAAGACAAGATAAAATAGATAAAACTTACCAAGTGTCCTGCGCTGATAATACTGACACTTTGTAAACTATTTTGTAATAAATAGCTGATTACCAAGGGCATGGCATTCTTGAGTAACCATTTGAATTCATGAGTATAACCTTTCGATTGAGACCTCTTACTGGGTAAGACGGGAGTACTTTCGGATATTATTGACATTGTATATAAAATTATTGTTTTGATTGTTTGATGATATAGTAGTCAAGTAATGAATGTCCATTCAATTTTTTTAAAAAAAGAAACCGTATTATAAGAGGTAAAAAGGTTAGATACGATAAATGTATACAAGTGAAGAAAGAAAAAGGAGAAAAGGGGAAGAAAAACTCTATCCGTATTTAAGCTGGATAAAAAAGAATGAAAAAACTTTTTTACATCTCCGCGAATTACAGCTGTAAGGGGGGTAATTTGTCATAAAAGGCCAAGTATCAACATATGGCACGAGGAGATAAAAGATAAGATGATCTGACCGTTTGTTAAAGTCAATGTAAGAAGAAGAGTAGGTATTACTGTTACTGGTGCATTAATCAGTTTGATTACTCACAAAGTTGGTACTCAACGTCCCAATGTAGTAAAAAGCCGTAACACACAGATGCAAATGTGCTTCTTTTGCCAAATTAAAGTATCGTACTTTTTTTTAAAAAGCAGTGTCGTACACTATTTCCATAACTTATTAGAAACAAATTAGTTACGGATCATTTCGCTCGAATGGGTAATATGGTAGAAGACAAACACAAGCTAAACATCGGCTTCAATAAATCTCTTGTCCTTCAGTTTATAAATGGGTGCATTATATATACATCCAAATCACTTGCAATTGAAGCGTATAATGCTCTGTGAGAGTTCCTTCCATTGAAAAAGTCACAGCTGCTTCAAATTAATGCAGAAGACAAACTAACCGCTAAATCACACAATTGCAGATATACCACATATTATTTACTTTCCGTATGATTACTCAATCATGTCCTTCCTCAACGAGTCCGGCAAATTCTTTCTGTCTTTCATATCAGCCCATTGAAGAAAGTTTTAAGATTCAGTAACTGAGTTGAAATAAATGATAGGAGGGTCCGTGTGGTATTTACATCTTAAATAATCATCTACTTTATGATCTAATCTATGATATTGATACACTCTCAAGCAAAAGATGTACTTTGTGTATGTATGTGTGAGGTTTTTTAGTAAGTGTAAAGCTTTTATTGTATAAAGTTAACAATTTAAAATGGCACAAACAATGCAATAAATGATAAACAAACAATGAGCACATTCTGATGTAAACAAGTTTTCCATATTGGAAGAAAATAAAAACAATCGTTTTTTAATTCATGAAGTGATACCATAGTTCAATTATTTGTTTGAATTCCCCAAGATGGGTAGAAAGGAAAAGTATATAAACTATAAATTGAGAAAAATCATCGTATTGTTAGTAAAAACGACGCAATGTGTCCATAAAGTGGCTTTTTGTCGAAATGAGTCTGGCAGCTTAAAAAAAGGGTAGCTTTACCAGCTAGTTATACCTGTCTACGTATAATAATCCAAGTACAAACGTAGTTTTTTAAGCTTAAATTTCATTGCTCTAAGTAGTCTGGACGATGGTTCCTGTAGTTGGTGGCTTATTTTTACACCCGGCGGAAAAAAATATCACCGAGAATTGCAATTAAGCGCAGACAACCTTATACACATAACGCAATATCTCGAAAGTGCTGATTTAATGTTGTAGGATAAATTGACTATATTTAAACTATGCAGTCGAGCATTGTACCTAGTAGAAATAATACCTGCAATGGCAGCAGTATTTATGATTCACCAGATACGATCCCATTGATTTATCAAATTTATACATCATTCGAAGATTATTACACGCTTCAGCTCTCTTGTTATTATTGTTTCTATCTTTGTTACATAGATTTTTTCTTCTAACTTTCACACTGGCTCATCTGTTGCTATACAGTAGTTTTCTCTAAATCCCAGAAAACAATATAACATACACTATCTATCTGTAGTCATAAGGTATAGTCAATGTACTTAATGGGTTATATTGACAGATTACTGCAATAAAGTAATGTAGCCTTTTCTATGTATATCCTATTGTGACAGCACATATCTACAGTTACGCAAAAGTAATAATTTATTCATAATTGTAAACGACTAATTTGTTTCAACAGTGACTGAGTTTTCGGGCTCTTCCCTAGTCAAGGTCAATAACATTGGTATGAAATAGGGTGCATCATTTGGTATCGCTGGTTGGCTATAGGGCTAAGACAGTTACCAGAATCAAATTAAAAAGCCCTTATAATTTGACTGTATGCAAATTTCATGCCGGAGTCAAATCGTGACTCTTGCTCAGGATATTGGTGGATGCTATTTTTAAGACCAGGGCCAACTTTTTTTTTTCTTTTGTTCATTACATTTTGACAGCCATGATCCCCACCATTAGAAGCTCAGTCTTACGTGGAGTTAGATACTCTCATCATGCCGCCAACACTGTCGTTCCTCCCGTTAGAGGTTTGTTTAAGTAAATTTTGTGATCAGGGTCCAATGCATTAACTTGTTACATAGGCAGTGTTCAAGACGTCCCTACCTTCATGAAGGCTATCGGTCGTAGTTGTGAGGATGTTGCTGGCAAGTTTGAGGTAATGATTAATCGACACTGCGAAGTTGGGGCATACTGACTGAACACTATTTAGACTTGGGAACAATTATTCACAACCAACAGCCGTGTAATGAAGACCGACATGGGCATTAACACAAAGCAAAGAAAGTAAGAAATATGTAGAACGATTGCCTGGCAACGAGTATTAATTACATGAATATGATAGATATATTTTAAGTTGGGTTGAGAGATATAGAAAGGGCGTCGAGCCTCAGGCCATTTCCACCCCCAAGCCCAAGAAGAAGTAAACGAAAAAAAAGAAAGAAAATTGAATTATAGACATGTGTGTACAAATGGGGGAAAGGATAGCTATATGTATAAAAGAATAAAAAAATACATCTACCAATCATTGACTTTACATGGATTAATGGATCTTCCTTTGGTTCCAACAGAACCGTTATCGAGGTTGAATTTCCAATTGTGCTTTGAACAGATAAGAGTATTTCCAATAACTTGACCCCAGGTAGATAAATCGACTTTTTTGTGTGGGCAAAAACGATCAGCTTCATAGACACCATCTACCGTTTGAACTCTGATACGATTGGCACTCACTGCTTGAATAGGACGACCAGTAAAAACCTTTGGTTTCATTTCTGTTGGTTTACATGATTTATCGTCACACTCGGAATCACTGTTACTTGAGCTACTGCTACTACTACTGCTGCTACTACTACCACTGCAATCACCGTTCATTTTAGCTGGATCATCTTTGGAGAAGGAGACGGATTTGTTTTTCTTCTTGTCCTTCTTCTCTTTTTTATCCGGCTTTGACTGTGCTGCTGTATCACCTTGCACAGCCTTTATATTTTGAATTGTATTCCTAATAGTTTCAGGATCCAAAGCGACCATGTCGTCTTTGATAATAGGACCACTAACAACAGGCTCACCCAATTTCATTCTCTTGGCTTCCTTCTTGGCTTCCTTCTTTTCTTTCTTGTACTTCTTTTTGTCCTTTTTGGATTTCTTATCCTTTTTGTCTTTTACGTTTTCTTTTTCAGTAGGATCCAATGCATTTCTTAATAAGTCCTTGACGAGAGGCAACAAATCAATTGCTTTCCAGCTACTTTTAGACAACTCACGTAGATCACTGACCTAATAGTAATGATGCGTAAGTCATGAGATACCTTTTACAGTCATCGGATCTTACATAGTACAAGCGATTGCTTTCCAAAATGGTGATATCGACTTCAATTTGCTCTTCGGACCATTTACGATCTTGACCGATTTGTTCTAAAAGTGTAGTAGTTCTCTACATTTTATTTGAGTTAGTACAGAAAGAAATAAAAAAGTTGAATGACGCATACCATTGAGTCAGGTAACGGAATGTGTTGGTCTAGAATGTATGTGTGTGTGAATAACAAGTTAAGACTAAGATAGCATGCACTCACCTGTTGAGCCTCCTTCTTGAGCAGCAAGTCCTGAGGCAAGGTAGCTTTCAAAAAGGTTAAATCCTCCGCCTTTGTTTTTGCCCATAGTTCTGTGAGAAAAGAAAAGATAAGAGGTTGATTATTGTAAGGGGGTGGAGATTAAAGAGTGACTCTCTTCTTTTTTTTTTTTTTTTTTTTCATTCCTTATATCTTTTCCCCCCAACAAATGACGTGTGGCCTTACATTCCAAAATGTTTATTTCGCAAATCTCTTTGAAACATCCTCACTCTTTCCGTATCCGAGAGTTTCACAAGAGTAACGCCATTGATATCTGACTTTAAAAATTGCTGTGGAATCCTGGTGGGAAATAGAAAATGGGCTGTCGAAGCAACATATAATTAAAATGATAAAATATTAATACTGCAGTCATTGTTTAAGACTTTTCTAATAACAGCCTTGATAGAAACTTTTATCTTTGATAACGCAGATAGGGTTTTCCATGCTTGCGCTTTAAAGGTAAAGCACAGCCAAAATTCAAAATTCAATCAATCACCTAATATCCTCAATAAAAATCCTCGACAATGTACAAGGATGAAAGTCCGTACAGTAATAATTTTATTTTTTTTGAACCAGGACGATAATAAAGAAGATATAAGTATCACTTCCAATTTCTTGTCTTACGCCTCTTGGGAGGGAGAGGAAGAGCCAGAATCACCCGTCAAACGAAGTGTCAGACGAATCACTGAGCGAATCACCATTTTTCTTAAGGACAGCCAGGTTGCGCGTAGTAGTAATATTGGGATTATGACATCAAGAGGTCAATATAACTTAACAACTTGAAATACATACACGTTTATCACAACCAGCATAGTTTAAACCAGATTATGTGTTTTACAACTTACTTTCAGCTTTTCGTTTGGACTTAACTTTAATATTTCCGCGTATGATTAAGATCAAACGAGCTCAAAGGCAAAAAAGTGATTATAGAATTGTCAAAATAAGTATAAATCGTTTAATATACATTTATTTGTAATTGTTACATTGCTTTTGATTGCATATCATTGTTCCCAGGTCTACAGAACATCCAAATCACGGATCTTACGTTGCGACTACGTGCACTTTGGCTGTCCCCTAAGAAAAGCGTAAATAATAACGAGGGAACAATTGCCAACAAAAAAGCAACAAATGAAACCTTTGAGGCATTAGATTCTCAGCTTTTCGGTTTATTTAAGTCTCTATTACCCAAGAATGTATGATTAACCAATATTTCTTGACCCCAAGCGTTTAAATGAGTTTTGTTTGGCATTAAATAGTAGCATCTGTAATCTTTTGCAATACTATTGACTGACTGAAGATATTCCATCACAATATTTACATGAATGTGATACTACATTTGCAAATTGTTTGCCAATAAGTTAGCAAAGTGTAAAGATTATGAAGGGGTCCTCTTATAAAACGAATCAAAAATTATGTAACTCAAAAACCCAAGTCAATGTAGATATAAGTAAAAGAAAAGAGGCGTAAGTAAACTTTATCAATACTTTTCCTGATCAAGAAAGGAAAAAGCAAGTGACCTCAAACAATCAAGTAAGTGTACTTTTCAACCTGACAGAAATTTAATCTTGTCCGCCCAATACGACTCTATCAGGGGTCAATACATTTTGGTAAGAAGGGCCCAGATCTCTGGTACTTGTCAAATTACTATCTCGGACGGATGATGCAGCCACCTAATTTACAGCAGATGCTATTGAAAGTGATATGCCACAATAAACATAACAATAATGTTACCTTTAGTAAAACCTTACTTTGGTCACATCGCCTATCAACTGCGAATTATTTATACTCATTGATATTACAAGCATAATCAATAAATTTAGATTTAGCCTATTTTCTAGTTGACGAATCAGATTCTAATGTATCAAGTAGTGGATAACCTGTTTAAAACAATTCTCAGGCTAACAGAGAATGGTGATTCCACCATCACACGTTTTAAAAAAATCATGCCCATGTAATTGCGGTCAACATGTATTCATCAGATTATTTCAATCATCCGATATAATTAAATCACAATGTCGTTGTTTGCATTTGTGCTGTCGCACTACCTTTCACGTAGGCCCAAAATGGAAAGATGAAGAAAAGGATATACGCGTCATTTGAGTAATACCACGCAATGTATTAATAATCAGTAAGAATATTTGTGCCACCCCATATATAAACACCGGTTTCTATTTTACACATATCCGGATAATTTTAGCGTGATCCCCTTGTTCGGATTACGTTTCTTGCCAAATTCAATTCAATTCGGGAATAATTCTGATTTCGGCCCGGAAAGGTACGATCATTTTATTCACCACAGGTAAAAAGACCCTAAATAATAACGATTAAAGAAAAAATTGTTCTTATTGTCTTCATTTAAGTTTATAAAAAGACTGTATTAGAAACTTGTATTTATAATGGGATTCTATCCATGTTAAATAAATAAAAAAATAAAAAGAAGAAAGAACAAAAAAAACATGATTGTTTGGTTGTCCTACATAAAATGTCTAATCGGAGTTACTCTGGGTGATCCAGGATTCCCTCTATAAAAGCCTTTAATAAAAAAATTAAAAAAACAGTTTTCCTTCTTTCACTTTTTGCCTCAATTATAGAAAAAGAAAATGTCTAAATCTGAAAAGCCTTCACCAAAGGCAAAAGAGAAGAAGCCTAAAGCTCCTAGTGTATCGATGTTCCAATTATTCCGTTTTTCTACTCCCAAAGAGAAAGTAATGATTGCTATTGCTACTATATTATCATCAGCAACCGGTGCATTACAGCCAGCATCGATGGTAATTTATGGATCTTTTGTTAAGAGTTTGACACAGTCTTTGCAAGATCCCAGTAATTTACTTGAAAACACTTTACCTGTCATTAAAAAAATGGCTTACTTCGGAACTGCCATTTTATTTGCTGCATACGTCTCGAATTCTTTTTGGATCGTTACAGGAGAAAGTCAGACTCGTCGAATTAAAGGTCTCTATGTTCATGCTGTTTTACGTCAAGAAATGGGTTGGTTTGATGAAGCATCAGAAGGGTCCCTGAACACTAGATTGGCAACAGATACCCAATTAATCCAAGATGGTATATCAGAAAAGTTTGGTAGATTCATTATGTTTCTTTCTCAATTCATTGGTGGGTTTGTTGTTGCATTTACTAAAGGTACACTCATCTTTTCTCAATTCAAAATTTGTTGATCAAACCACTAAATGCTTTTTTTTTGTAGGATGGCGCTTGGCTGTAATCATGTTGGCTGTAATGCCTCTTTTAGTCATGGCAGGCGGTGGTATGGGCTTTTTCATCACTAAATTTACATTAGCATCCCAAAACTCTTACGCTGCTGCTGGTTCTGTTGCGGAACAAGTCTTTAACTCGATTCGTACCGTTTATTCCTTCAGTTTACAAAAACGTTTTTCTCAAAGATATGAAGTCGAACTCGAAAAGGCTCGTAAAGCTGGTGTCAAGCGTGGTTTTGTATCTGGCGTAGGGTTTGGTAGTTTTATCTTATTCTTGTTTGTAACCTATGCTTTGGCTCTCTGGTATGGTTCTCAACTTGTCATCAAAGGACAAATGGATGGTCCTACTGTACTCGTAGTCTTTATGAGTATGATGGTCGGAAGTATGTCCCTGATTAATCTTCCCGCTACTATGTCTGCTATTTTTAGTGCCCGTGGTGCTGCCTACAAGATCTTTGCTGTCATCGACCGCGTCCCTGACATTGATGTAGATTCCGATGCTGGCTTAAAGCTAAAAGATGTAACTGGAGCTATTGAATTTAAAAATGTCATGTTCAAGTATCCTTCTCGTCCCGATCTTGTCATCTTAAAAGATATGACTCTTAGCATCAAGGCTGGTATGACAGTTGCCTTTGTCGGTCCATCAGGTTCTGGAAAATCAACTACAATTCAACTATTGCAAAGATTCTATGATCCCTTGGCCGGAAGCATGACTTTGGACGGTCATGATTTTAAAGATCTCAATGTCAAATGGTTGCGTCAAGAAATTGGTACTGTTGGTCAAGAACCCGTTTTATTCAACATGTCCATTCGTCAAAACTTGGCTATGGGCAGTGATAAGGAAAAAATCTCGGATGAGGAAATGATTAGCGCCTGTAAAGAAGCCAATTGTCATACTTTCATCACTCAATTGCCTAATGGTTATGATACGCTTGTGGGTGAACAAGGTCGTATGTTATCTGGTGGTCAAAAACAACGTATTGCCATTGCTCGTGCTATCTTGAAGAATCCTTCAATTTTATTATTGGATGAGGTAAATTATTTAACACATATCACGCTTGCATGAACTTTTTTTATTATTAAAACTAACATTTTAATCAAGGCTACCTCTGCTTTAGATACCCAATCTGAGCGTTTGGTTCAAAATGCTCTTGATAAAGCTTCCTCCAATCGTACTACTATTGTTGTGGCTCATCGACTTTCTACTATTGTAAATGCTGACCTTATCGTTGTTATGGATCACGGTATCATGATTGAACAAGGAAAACACAACGAACTCTTGCAATTAAACGGTGTCTATGCTGATTTGGTTCGCAAGCAAGCAATTGATACGGATGAAGAAGCTTCTAAAGCCAAGAATATTGATCCCGATCTCTTAATTCAACAAGAGAAACAAGAAATTCAAGATCAACTCCGCGAGAAAGAAGCTCATAAATTGACAAAATTGGCCTCCACAAAGAAAGAAACTCAAATTGAAATGGACGATAAGGAGAAAATCTTTATTGATAGCGACAATAACAGTGCGGTTACTCTGGACGCTTATGAACTCAAAATTAGCAAGCAAAAAGAAGAAAAGAAAAACATGAAGAAACAAAAGGCTCCCGTCAGAGAAGTATTATCTCAGATGAGACCCGAGTGGCCTCTCCTCGTGGCAGGTGTCATTGGTGCCGCTATTGCCGGTTCTGCCTTTCCCGTTTATTCCTTCTTATTTGCAAAAGTTATTACAACCATTAGTGATCCCTCAAGCACAAACATCGCTCCTGGTCCCTTAAAAGGAACCAATCTCTATGCCTTATTTTTCTTTATCATCGGTGTCGCCTCATTTATTGGATTCGGCTTACAGAATTTAGCGTTTGAAGTTGCTGGTGAACATTACACCAAACGTCTCCGATCTAAACTTTTCGCAGCTTATATGCGCCAGGAAATTGGTTTTTATGATCAGGAGGAAAATAACACAGGTGCTTTGACTACCAAGCTGGCTGTAGATGCTCACAATGTAAACGAAATGGTGACAAAAGTCTGGGGAGATGTCACTCAACTTCTCACCACCATAATTGTCGGTATGATCATTGCATTTGTTCACAGTTGGGCTTTGTCTTTAATTGTTCTCTGTATGGCTCCCTTTATTATGGCTGCTACCTCTTACGAATCTAGAATCCATCGTGGTTATGAAGATAAAACAAAGAGGGCCAACGCTGAAAGTGGTGAAGTGGCTGGTGAGGCTATTCGTGAAATTCGTACTGTTGCCGCCTTAAATAAACAATCTTACTTTGAGGACCGCTACTTTCATGCTACTGAACGTCCCCACAAGCTTGCTGGACAAAAGGCTTACTTGTCATCAATTGGTTACGGTCTCAGTCGTGGTATTGGTATTTACACAAGTGCCGTTGCATTTTATGGTGGTTCTAGGTTGATTGCTAATGGCACCATTACTTTCCAACAAATGTTTACAACAATGCAAGGTAAATCTCCTCTTCTCCCTCCTATTTGTAATAACCTTTCCTAAATGTTTTTATTTTTTATTATAGTTATTATGATTGCTTCTGAATCTGCTGGAAGAAGTAGTGTCTTTGCTAGTACTTTTGCTAAAGCCAAATATTCTGCGATTTCAACTTTTGCCGTTCTTGGTCGCCAACCTCTCATCGATGCCGAATTAGAAGGCCTTGAACCCGCTAATGAAACGATTAAGGGAGACGTCGATTTCGAAAATATTAAATTCTGCTATCCCGCTCGTCCTGATGTCCCTGTTTTCAATGGAGAGTTTAATCTCAAAGGAAATGCCGGCCAAACCATCGCCCTTGTCGGTCCTTCCGGTTGCGGTAAATCCACTACCATTGGTATGCTTCAACGTTGGTACGATCCTATTGAAGGCATTGCTTCTCTCGATAGCGTCAACATCAAGAACTACTCCGTCAACAATCTTCGTAGTTGCATGGCTCTTGTATCTCAGGAACCATTTCTTTTTGATGTCACCATTGGTGAAAATGTTCGATTTGGTGTAGATGATCATGTCCAAATTACTCAAGAAGATGTTGAAACCGCCTGTAAAGCCGCCAATATTCATGAGTTTATTACAAGTCTTCCCGATGGATACAACACACGTGTCGGCGACAAGGGTTCTCAACTTTCGGGTGGTCAGAAACAACGTATTGCTATTGCTCGTGCCTTAATTCGTAAACCTAGAGTTTTGTTACTAGATGAAGCCACATCTGCTCTCGATAGTGACTCGGAACGTATCGTACAAGAAGCCTTGGACAATATTTTGGAAGAGGGAGGTAGAACAACCATCACAATTGCTCATCGTCTCTCCACCATTCAAAATTCAGATTTGATCTGTGTCGTAAAAGATGGTCGTATCATTGAACAAGGCACTCATTGGGAGCTTTTGGCTCTGAATGGAACGTATTCAGAGCTTGTCCATGAACAATCCTTATCCGCTTTGTAATTCGAACTCTCTTTATAATTCAAATGTATATTGTTATTGGTAGATCTAAGTAAAATTTAGTAATGTCGACACTTCTCACACGCACAAAACAGCCCAAAGTATCATTTTATCACGTCATATTGTTGTGTGAACGATTGGACATTCATTTTGATTTTTTTGTATATATACTCACACGCTAAACTAAACTTAGCCAGCGTTCTGGCAAATTAATAAACTTTTTTTTAACTTGATTTTTTATGCGATTATTCAAACCGTCGCCGATAGAAATTTTATTCTAAGCGTGCACAAATAATTTATGAAAATAGTGAACAGCAAGTTGACATTTTGAAATTGAACTAAAAGAAGAGAAGAAAAAAAAATAGCAGATCAACATCCCTTTTGTATTTATTTTTGGGAGGGTGCATCGGACCTTGAAAGTCAAATGCTTACAGAAATCGGTTTATTTTTACGAGATCGTTGGCTATGTCTATGAGAAGGACTGTAGTTGGCCGATGTCATTCCACTGACATTTTTTGTTGGCTGTGGTTGTGCTTAGGTGGCTATATGCGCTCGCATTATGTGTCGTTTCGACTTCCTCGCTCAAATAATTCTACGATCTGCTGGCTATCAAAAGTTTCAGTAAATTTCTACGTTATCTTCAAATTCATTTATAACATATCCTTCTTCTCTCCATATAAATAATATAATAAAACCCTGGAGGTTATAAACAATCTCTCATAAAAAAAATTATATATATACACGGTCTCCAATAGCTTTAGATGATAAATTAAATGTATTTTACAACCCCTATTATACCAAATATAAATTTAGTGTACTATGCTTGGAAACAAACAAGATATATTGTGATTCAGAAGTGATACAATATCAAGCTGATTATCCCTCTAACAAAGCTTTATGTTGCATCTGTATATATATATATATATATATATATATGTATACCTCGGTCTTACACAAAAACCCGCATCCGAAGCTACATGAGATTACCTTTTACGTTCTAAATTTAAAAAAATTGGCTAGGCCTTTTGACGAAGCCTGTTGTTAGACTTAAACCAAGACTCCTCGTTTTATCATTGTTTGGAATAATGACTTTGCTGTCCTTGAACTTTCAAATATTTCTCTTGCAAAAGCTGGTAGTTGGACGCGTTGCTCTCGAAGAATAAGCTTTATCGTACCTTATAATCTTCTTGGTTTATTGCACTGGAGTTTTTTTTTGTTTTTTGTTTTTTGTTCTATTTTTCTTTCTGATGCACGTGAGATATTATTATTGGGGGATGGACTTCTTCTGAATATGTTCGAAGTAACATTTATCGGCAAGTAAAATTATATAAAACTTGCTGGATTACTAATCCATTTTTCCAGGTAAAATGGCATTTTTTTTTAAAGAAATAGAAAATTCCACCTCGCTTCCCGGGACTTAGGACTGTTCTCATCCACAAAAATTGCGTTGAAGTGAAAATTAAAATTAGGCAATTGAACACCCTTATTCTTTCGATCAAACAGCAGCATGCTTTTTGATTTAGTATCAAGCTTGATTAACGGCATAATCGATTTACGTAATTTTTCATACACTGTATATTAGGTAAACTACAATCCAATGAATTAAATACCCCGGAACCATGTAATATTTGATAGGTTTCACGTTGAATTACTTTGAGACAAAGTATCAGCCAATACGAAAGGCCTAATGTCCTTAAAAATCTTTGTCATAAAAAAAAGGAAAACCGATTGGCTAATTGTTTTATCATCAAAATATGGTCGATTTTAGCCGTAGACACTTTCGAATGAGCTGTCTAATGAGGAGTTCATTTATTGAAAACAAACGGGATGCGCTGTTCACACTATTTCTTTTTTTAAGAGTAACGGATATTCTGCCGCTGTTACACTCTCATTTCGCTGAGATGAAATCATGAAAGATTTAGTATAAGTTCGTTTTAAACCACCAATAAATACTTAGTCTGTTCTTCTGCTAAGGTTCACTTATAATTTATAGCTTTATCGACTTGTTATCTTACAGCATGTTGTTCACTTAGACTACACAACTACACGAAACATTTAATCCAATACCGCAATAAATAATAGATGACCTTATTCAAATTTCACAGGCTAATAGAGAAAGGTAATTCCACCGTTACACCTTTTTTTTTAAAAAATCTTTTGTGCCCAAGAACGTACGGTCTATGCGTATATACGTTACGTTAATCATCCGACATAACATATTTATTGTTATGATGATGTACAAATTCTCATGTGACCCCGAAAACGAAGAAATGATAGGGATATATACTATGCTTTGATCAATACCACGCAAAGGATTTGTAATCTCTCCAATAGACAAATAAAATTATGTCGATCCAATCATCATTGTTCGGATTACGATTTTCTGCCAAAATCAATTCAGAGTATAGTTTCGATCTTGGCCCACAAAGGAGTGGTCACTTTATTCTACATAGGTGAAAAAGGCCAATAATAAGAAATATGGGTCTCTACTCGTTTTATGTCAAAAGGAGAAGAATCCATGGTTGTGTGGTTGTACTCTAATCGGAGTTACTGTTATTGCCGCTATAAAGACCTTCAGAAAAAAAAAAAAATCAAGAACACAGTCTTCTTTTCTCTTTTCAATTCAGCTTTTTTTTTACAAAAAATAAATAAATGTCTGAAGCCAAAAAATCTCCACTAAAGGCAAAGAAAGAAAAGCCTAAAACTCCAAGTGTATCGATTTTACAATTGTTTCGTTTTTCCACACCTAAAGAAAAATTAATGATTGTCATTGCTACTATATTATCATCAGCCACCGGAGCATTACAACCAGCATCAATGGTGATTTATGGATCCTTCGTTCAAAATTTGACGCAATCTTTGCAAGATCCCAGCCATATACTTGAAAACACTTTACCTGTCATTAAAACAATGGCTTATTTTGGAACTGCCATTTTGTTTGCTGCATACGTCTCCAATTCTTTTTGGATTGTTACAGGAGAAAGTCAGACCCGTCGGATTAAAGGACTCTATGTCCATGCTGTTTTACGTCAAGAAATGGGTTGGTTTGATGAAGCATCAGAAGGATCCCTGAATACTAGATTAGCAACAGATACACAATTGATTCAAGATGGCATATCAGAAAAGTTTGGCAGATTCATTATGTTTTCTTCTCAATTTATTGGTGGATTTGCTGTTGCATTTTCCAGAGGTATACTCAACTTTTTTCGATTTAAAATCTGTTGATCTGACTACTGATTTTATTTTTTATTTTTATTTTTTTTAGGATGGCGATTGGCTGTAATTATGTTAGCTGTAATGCCTCTTTTAGTTATGACAGGCGGCGGCATGGGTTTTTTTATTACCAAATATACCTTAACATCCCAAAATTCTTATGCTGCTGCTGGTTCGGTTGCAGAACAAGTTTTTAACTCGATTCGTACCGTTTATTCCTTCAGTTTACAAAAACGCTTCTCCCAAAGATATGAGGTCGAGCTTGAAAAGGCTCGTAAAGCTGGTTACAAGCGTGGTATAGTGTCCGGTGTAGGTTTCGCTAGTTTCATCTTTTTCCTGTTTGTTACCTACTCTTTAGCTCTTTGGTATGGCTCTCAACTTGTCATCAAAGGAAAAATGAACGGTCCTACTGTTCTTGTGGTCTTCATGAGTATGATGGTTGGAAGTATGTCCCTGATCAATCTTCCAGGTACGATGACCGCTATCTTCAGTGCTCGTGGTGCCGCCCATAAGATATTTGCTGTCATCGATCGTGTACCTGATATTGATGTAGATTCCGAAGCCGGTCTAAAGCTGAAAGATGTAACTGGAGCTATTGAATTTAAAAATGTCATGTTCAAGTATCCTTCTCGTCCCGATCTTGTTATCTTAAAGGATATGACTCTCAACATCAAGGCTGGTATGACAGTTGCCTTTGTCGGTCCATCAGGTTCTGGAAAATCAACTACAATTCAACTATTGCAAAGATTCTATGATCCCTTGGCCGGAAGCATGACTTTGGACGGTCATGATTTTAAAGATCTCAATGTCAAATGGTTGCGTCAAGAAATTGGTACTGTTGGTCAAGAACCCGTTTTATTCAACATGTCTGTTCGTCAAAACTTGGCTATGGGCAGTGACAAGGAAAAAATCTCGGATGAAGAAATGATTAGCGCCTGTAAAGAAGCCAATTGTCATACTTTCATCACTCAATTGCCTAATGGTTATGATACGCTTGTGGGTGAACAAGGTCGTATGTTATCTGGTGGTCAAAAACAACGTATTGCTATTGCTCGTGCTATCTTAAAGAATCCTTCAATTTTGCTATTAGATGAGGTAAATTATTTAACATACATCTCGCTTGCATAATCTTTTTTTTATTGAAACTAACATTTTAATCAAGGCCACCTCTGCTTTAGATACCCAATCTGAGCGTTTGGTTCAAAATGCTCTTGATAAAGCTTCCTCCAATCGTACTACTATTGTTGTGGCTCATCGACTTTCTACTATTGTAAATGCTGACCTTATCGTTGTTATGGATCACGGTATCATGATTGAACAAGGAAAACACAACGAACTCTTGCAATTAAACGGTGTCTATGCTGATTTGGTTCGCAAGCAAGCGATCGATACCACGGATACTTCCAAAATCAAGAATATTGATCCTGATCTCTTACTTCAACAAGAAGAACAAGAAATCCAAGAACAAGTGCGCGAGAAAGAAGCTCACAAATTGTCAAAGTTGGCCTCTAAAAATAATAATGAGAAAGACGTAAAAGTTGAATCGGAAAACAAGGATAGAATATATCTCGATAGCAACAATAACAGTTCGGTCACTTTAGATGCCTATGATTTAAAAATTAGTAAGCAAGAGCAAGAAAAGAAAATCATGAAAAAGCAAAAGGCTCCTATGAAAGAAATCTTAATCCAAATGAAACCCGAATGGCCATTCCTCGTCTCAGGCGTCTTGGGTGCTGTCTTGGCCGGTTGCATTTTTCCCATCTACTCCTTCTTGTTTTCAAAAGTCATTACGACAATTAGTGATCCCTCAAGCACAAACATCGCTCCTGGTCCCTTAAAAGGTACCAATCTTTACGCCTTACTTTTCTTCATCATTGGTGTTTGTGCATTCATTGGATATAGTGCACAAAACGTGTCGTTTGAGCTTGCAGGTGAATCTTACACGAAGCGTCTTCGTTATAATCTTTTCGCAGCTTATATGCGTCAAGAAATCGGCTTCTATGATATGGAAGAAAACAACACGGGTGCTTTGACTACCATGCTGGCAGTAGATGCTCACAACGTAAACGAAATGGTCACAAAGGTCTGGGGCGATGTCACTCAATTTTCTACTACCATGGCTGTTGGTGTAATTATTGCATTCGTTCACAGTTGGGCTTTATCTCTAATTGTTCTCTGTATGTCTCCCTTCATTATGATTGCTACCTCTTATGAATCCAGAGTTCATCGTGGCTATGAAGATAAAACAAAGAGGGCCAACGCTGAAAGTGGTGAAGTGGCTGGTGAGGCTATTCGTGAAATTCGTACTGTTGCCGCCTTAAATAAGCAATCTTACTTTGAGGATCGCTACTTTCATGCTACTGAACGTCCCCACAAGCTTGCTGGACAAAAGGCTTACCTGTCATCAATTGGTTACGGTCTCAGTCGTGGTATTGGTATTTACACAAGTTCCGTTGCATTTTATGGTGGTTCTCGATTGATTGCTAATGGCAGTATCACTTTTCAACAAATGTTTACAACAATGCAAGGTAAATCCTCCCCACACATAATATTAAGATAAAGAATTTTTTTAACTGTTTTTATTTTATCTCATAGTTATTATGATCGCTTCTGAAATGGCTGGAAGAAGTAGTGTCTTTGCTAGTACTTTTGCTAAAGCCAAATATTCTGCGATTTCAACTTTTGCCGTTCTTGGTCGTCAACCTCTCATTGATTCTGAATTAGAAGGTCTTGAACCCGCTAACGAAACAATTAAAGGAGATATTGATTTCAAAAATATTAAATTTTGCTATCCTGCTCGTCCTGATGTTTCCGTTTTCAATGGCGACTTTCATCTTAAAGGAAATGCCGGCCAAACCATCGCCCTTGTCGGTCCTTCCGGTTGCGGTAAATCCACTACCATTGGTATGCTTCAACGCTGGTACGATCCTATTGAAGGCATTGCTTCTCTCGATAGCGTCAACATCAAAAACTACTCCGTCAATAATCTTCGTAGTTGCATGGCTCTTGTTTCCCAGGAACCATTTCTTTTTGATATCACCATTGGTGAAAATGTTCGATTTGGTGTAGATGATCATGTCCAAATTACTCAAGAAGATGTTGAAACCGCCTGTAAAGCCGCCAATATTCATGAGTTTATTACAAGTCTTCCCGATGGATACAACACACGTGTCGGCGACAAGGGTTCTCAACTTTCGGGTGGTCAGAAACAACGTATTGCTATTGCCCGTGCTTTAATTCGTAAACCTAGAGTTTTGTTACTAGATGAAGCCACATCTGCTCTCGATAGTGACTCGGAACGTATCGTACAAGAAGCCTTGGACAATATTTTGGAAGAGGGAGGTAGAACAACCATCACAATTGCTCATCGTCTCTCCACCATTCAAAATTCAGATTTGATCTGTGTCGTAAAAGATGGTCGTATCATTGAACAAGGCACTCATTGGGAGCTTTTGGCTCTGAATGGAACGTATTCAGAGCTTGTCCATGAACAATCCTTATCCGCTTTATAATAGAAACTTTCCATATTTTTTCTTTTAAAAAAAACATCTCTTACTTTTATCTAATTATTAAATTTCATGCATTTACATCAGTCTATCATAGATCTTTATTTTTTCAGAACATTAGGATTTTCCTGTTCCGTCAAAGGTTTAATATATTTAGCGTGATAAGCAGGAACTCCCGTACTTCCAGGTGAAGCGATTAAAGTTTCAAGATATGCTATATTTTTATAACCACACATGAACAACAGGTTAATAATCTTAATTAACCTTTAAAGAAAATAATAATAAAAAACTTACGTTGATAAATATCTCCATCATATCTAGCAATAGGGGCCTTCAAAATGAAATCAGGAAATCCAAATCCATCTGTGAGTCCAATCACTTGCATACGAAGTGATTTACAAAGTTCCAAATACGTCTTTTCAATACTGTTGATTTGCTCTGGAGTAAAATACCCTTCCTTGAACCCTTGATCTCCATAAGTATAAAGCACATGCATACCCCAAACTGCAGTTAGTTTTTTCATAATGGCCAACACGCTGGGTTCAATATCCTTTGATGCTCCCTTCTGTTGTCCAAACTTTTCAGCACATACACTAAATATAAATGAGGCACAATGTAATTCTGAAACCCGGACAGATTCAAGTAACACGTCATTATGCGTGCTTCCGTTCTTGAGAGCTTGTTGAATTGTATACAGCTAATAGGAACAAAAACTATAAATTAATGTCTCTTTTTTTTTTTGGTAAATATCAAAAAATGTTTACTTACACGTTTTACTAAAATTGTATTCATGGCTTCCTGGATCAAGGTGAAATCCTTCAAGCAATCTCCAGCATCATTGGTACCCCATGTCTTATTATCCAAATATCTTTTAGCATCCTTGATATAGCTACCAGAACTTTTAAACAAGAGGTCGGGGTATTGATCATATTCAAGCTGTTGCTCAAGTCGATATAAAAGATATCGAGCACACTGCTGTAACAACACTACATTATCTCCACCACCCGTAGTCATCACACCCCAATCACCAATAATATGTCCAATCGCATTATATGAAGAGTACGCATGCCCTCCACAACTTCGACGACACGTTTCAAGAATATCCGTCGCATACCATCCTGCCAGCCCTTTCAAACTTGCAGACAAAGCATGCATATCACCCATATGATTCAAATAGACCACAGGATCCATTTTACCATCTCCCGTCAACACCGCAAACTGCTCATGCATGGTAACACCTGCTGTCTTCAACATATACATGAACGCAATAGCAGGCACAATCTTGACATAATGTGATTGATAATCCATAATTTGCTGATTCTTGTTGCCTTGACGACGTACAACACCATACCGCGTAGCAATTGCAAGCGCCTGAGAAATAATTTGCGTCGTACCCGTAATCAAGGACAAGCGTTCAGGGATCAAAGTCGCATACATGACAGCTGGATTAGGAGCTGGCGTAAACTCTCCTTGTCGATTCAAACTAACCCATTTCGCCAACATGTCATGACGTGGAATACGCTTTTCTCGGAACTGAATCCATCCATTATCAAGTCCCGCATGACCTACTTTGGCTCCAATATCACCAATCTGAACTCCAGGTTCTAATTCGCCCGTATATTTACTACGAAGTGGAACCACAAACCAGTTCAGTCCCACATTTTTTTTATCCACCAAGGTTTGTGCAATCACAACAGTATGCGTAGCCGTCTGTCCAGACATACCAATCCACCATTTCGTTGCTGTGATTGTAGGAGAATCAATGATAAATTCATCAGTAGCAAAGTCATACGTAGCCGTTGTTTCAATATCTCTTAATGCAGAGCTATGTCCCAGCTCGGTCTATACATATAATTTAGTATTCTCAAGATGTCAGGAGAGGGGAGGGGGGACTTACCATAGCAAAGCATCCGAAAATTCTAAAATTGCTGATATCATCATTATACCGATCTTGTTGCTCTTTATTTCCCAACATATTGACAACATTACGAAAAAGTGAATCAT
Organism: Mucor saturninus; assembly: GCA_016758985.1. NCBI lineage: Eukaryota > Fungi > Mucoromycota > Mucoromycetes > Mucorales > Mucoraceae > Mucor > Mucor saturninus. The sequence goes on from JAEPRD010000095.1 coordinate 94,780, forward strand.
GCACAAAGAATCGCATTGAAAAACTTTCAGAATAAACATTGGTAGCCATACCAACTTCATGTGCCAATTCTTTATCCTCTGTTTCCTTCATAAATTGAATCACTCGGAATATTTGCCCCATCGTACTAAAAAAACATTATAATTTTTTGGTTACACAACAGCAACAACAGCAATGTTTTAATCCTTACAATTCACGCATTTCATCCTTGGAGAGTTCCAAAAAATTACGAGGTGCCTGAACAACCAACAAGGGGTCATCCTTGATAATCCCATAGGCTTTTTGAACCAGCCTGTATTGCTTCTCTCCACCAGCCCATAACATAGCCAGCGCCTCAATATTAAAATCAGCGGCAGCTCGCTCTCTCGCCATATCCTTGGGAGCCTGACGAGACATGGGCGAAGACGATAAATTTATCTGAGATTTGATCTGTTCAATACGCGCCAAAGCTGTCTGTACTTTAGCATCCTCGTCATTTGGTGGCACACGGGTCATTTTTATTTATTTATTTAGTGAATATATAAAGGGAAAAGAAAAAAAAAATGATAAAAAGGGGTACGTTATATAAACACTTTGTGCAAGTGTGTGGGGGAACAATTTGTTACAAATTCAGAAAATTTAAGCTGAGTAAAAAGGAAAAAAACTTTAGGCTTTACTCACACACTCACCCCACTAAAATTTGGCCATATTAAGGTCATTTCTCAACGCTAAAATATATTACCCAAATGGTCTTAAAATGCATTTTATTATTATTATTTTTAGGTCCATCCCCAAAAAAACAGAATGCTGTGATTTACCAAGTATTTTAACTTTGAGAAGCATTCTTCGACCTAATTACGTATTGTGAATGGAAGCATTTATCCTTCACAAAAAAGTAAGATCCAGCGTTTAGAATGATCTAGTTTCTTCATGATCCTCTTAACAGAGTCTCTGGAAAATGTACCAATTGTTCATCCTTTGTCAATCTTTACAAATACATTGTAAACACCTCGGTAATAAATGCCTGTAAGGATAGATATAATTTATGCTTGCTTTGTAGCACTATCGACTATGCTTATATTGCCTTCCTTTGTGTAACCTTGTCCGCGCTTAAGCCAGCTTCATCCTCTTGTAACCCAATGCCTCTTCCTAGCAATCGCTGAACGACATACGCGTACCATTGGTCAATTGTTTCTGGCGTATCTCGTCTCTCTTTCACCACTTTTTTTACGCTTTAGTGTGAAAGCCATTTGTTCTTTTAGATATCGCCACAAAGCATTCGAAGATATGGACTTTTTAGCAAGATCAGGGAATTTTGCCAGCAATTCTTCTTTCATCGCATCAAGCGTTTTTGTACCGTCTTCATTCAAAATATGTGCAATGCATTCTCCATGTTCATCCTTGAACTTTTCAACTTCCTTTCTTCGACCGCCCCTTTTCTTAGTAAAATGGATCAAAAAGACCAGACAGTTTTATTTTTGAGATATGACGATGTTAAATCCGCGATCGTTACTCGTAAATATATGTTACAGCACACTTTCGTCAATGGATGGAGGTGACTTTGCCAAATTGTGCTAGTGTTTTTTCATAAACATGAGTCATTATTGGCATATGCCGAGGGCTTTAATAAAATTCTAGTTTCCTTTTCATTTTAGACTAACTTCTCTCTAGTTTTATTCTATTTTAAAAAAGTAATAGAAAAGACATCTCTGACATGGAAACTCAAGATACCACCGATAACAATTTTGGCGTCCAACCCCAAAAGAGGGGAAGATGGACAGCTGAACGAAAATGGGCCCTGCTCGATGCATGCAAAGAGTATAATCCTTATGGTGTTGATCATGGGTCAAGAACAGAACAATGGGATAAAATGCTGCTTGCTGTTAACAAACAGGATTCACACCTAACACCTCTCAAGAGAGGTGCTATGATCGACCAACTTAAGCGACTTTTTGAAACGTATAAAGACATATTTGAGGAATACAAAAACAGTCCAGCATCCCGTTCAGACACAGTGAACCCTGACATGTTGCCCGAAGGGGATCATGTAAGTTTTACTTTTATATATACAAAACGAACCCGCGAAAACTTAAACTACAACCTTAGGTCGAAAAGGACAAACATCTTTCAGCGGATCAAAAAGGTGACAAAGGCAAAAAAAAATCTGAGGAAGCAATTGCTCCAGGTGGTTCGGGTCCTCAACTTTCCGAAATAATGGAGCGTTTAGATAAAAACACAGACGAAACAAGACAGATGCGTCAGGAAATCATTACTTTGACTAAAGTTGTTTTGGATGTTAAAAGTTTGTCGTTAAAATAAATTTGTGTACATAGCACCTATACTTTTAATCTGGAAAAGATATGCATGGCAATACATTATTCGAAAGTACCAAAAACGTCTGTGATGATCGGTTGATTTTATCACCTGACATGTCGTTGCTGGGGGAAGGGGGACTTTCTATTGAATGCATGACTATAATAGAAAACACGTTGCACTTTGAGAAAAATTGACTAGCATCCCCACCCCCCTTATTTTTTTACAGTCAATTATAACAAAGAGGCCTTCATAAACAAACACGCAACATGTAAAAAGAGTGCACACACACTTATCTACTTTTAAACATTCTCTAAAATAAACTATTGTTCCTTCTCGTCATTTTTCATCATTTTTATAAAGAGGAGTTCTTTTTCACATCATTCACAAAGGGATACCAGAGAGAGAGGGGGGAGCAAACTGTAAAGACATAAAAAAGGAGAGAAAAAGAAAAGCCAAGTTATAAGATGTACACTTTTTGCCACCCATCATACTTTTTCATCCTCACTCTTTTTCTTTCTTTTTTAATTTTATCAAAAAAATGCAAATAATGTTATTTATCACGGTGTTTCTTTGCTTCATTCAAATCATCCTGTCAATCACAGTGAAAGATATTACGGATTGTCCGGCTATCGCTCCGCATGCACCGCCTAGAAATATACATGATCTAAGAGTAGACGACATTACCGTCATTGCTGCATTGGGCGACAGGTAAATATAATATACACATTGGGCTTCTGAATCACTTTTTTTTTTAAAAAAATAATAATAAACATAGTGTCACCGCTGGTATGGTGGCTAGAAACATCGATACACCGTATCTATCGAACGATCAATTTATAGAATATCGAGGTCAAAGCTGGGTGATGGGTGGTGTAAGTAACAGCCCCAGGTCTTTAGAAAGTATTGCATACTGAAGTAACTTTTTTCATAGGATAAAGGGGCACCCTCAATCTCAAACCTCATCAAACATTTCCAGCCTTATTTACATGGTTCTTCACTTGGTGCGAAACCTGCAAGATTATGTCCCAGTAATATATATTTAAAAGAAAAAGGGTTACCACTTTTACCCATAATTAACATCAAAACATGTTTTCTGTAGAAACATTTTTCTGCCTTGATAGTCATCACGAGTAAGTTATTTATTTATTTTAAAAAAAAAAAAAAGGATCGACAAACAAACGTTAAATCTTTTTATTAGTCCCAGTATCGATTTTCTGAATGCAGCTCAATCAGGGGCAACCAGTCAAGAACTAGAAGAACAAGTAGATTATTTATCACAACGCATTGGCTTTAATACACCATTAGCCAAACACTGGAAGCTAATCAATGTCTTTATCGGATTTAATGATGCCTCTGTCTCTTGTCTACCTGGTAAATCCGTCGACGGATACAAGGCAAATGTGAAAAATAGTCTCCGAAAGCTTATTGAAAATGTAGATTATGCATTCATCAACCTTGGTATGTGTAAAAGAATATATGATGTCATGAGGTTCCATGTTTTTTAAACAATTGGATTTTTGTATATATATAAAAAAAAGTGGGTATTATGCAATACAGCGATCTTATTCATCTCACGGATCAGCAACCAGGTTACAAGAAAAAATTTGTCAATGACACGATTGACTTACTTGATTTCGAATGCTACTGTTGCAGACATCCTCATGGTGGCACGAAATTTATTTCAGAACGTGTAATCGAATATAATCAAGCCTTGTCTGAAATTGCACAAGAACTGACAAGCTCCAAGATCAATGATATGATCAAGCCATATTTGGGTGAAGTCAAGAAAAACATTGCGGTTGTTTATCAACCCATGAACCCTGATACATCTACAGTGCCTCCATATGCTTTAAGGTAACTTTTATATAAATTTATCCCAATCAATCCTTAACAAACATAAAAAAAACCCTTGTAGTAATGTGGATGGATATCACCCAAACACAGTGGGATACAGTTACTTATCCAGAGCACTATGGAATCAAATGTTTCTCTCGGGAGATCAAAAGATCGTCACAGACACGTTTGACCCTTCACGACCTATATTCTGTCCTACTGAACATGATCGATTAGAAACCTGTCAAAACCTGGTTTGATTCCCCTTCATTTTTATTATCAATAAATTAAAATTTATCTATCTTGAAACAACACTAATCCTTAAATGGTGAGGAAGAGCCAAGATATGTCTTGATCACACTAGCAGGTGTCTCGATCAATTTAGCCTTGATCGTTTCTCTTTTTAACTCTTTATTTGCTTCCCAACGATGACACCCTCCAAATGCAAAGTAATAGTCTTGACCCTTGTGTTTTACATGATGTACATCCTATAAAAAAAAAAAAAGATATAAGACATATGCGAGCGGCTGTTTAAATTCACTCAGGCTACAAAACTTACAATAGGTGTCAACTCATTCTCTCGTTCGGGTATTTGTAAAATCGTCTTCATATTCTCCACCTTTTCTTTATCCAATTGTGATGGAATCGGTCGGTTAATTACGGACATGGGCACATCAAATACCTAGATTTTTTTTTTTGTTATTTTAGTTTCCCACTTTGGGAATAACTTTTATATATTTACTTGTTTCACCGAGTTACCGTGAATTGAAAAGTTATCTACATGTGATTCTGTCGCCATTTTTGTTGTTATTTTTTTGCTTGTGAATTTACGAATAAGAAGAAAAGACATGCAAAAAATAAAAAATCCCCTCCTCTCGTTTATAGTCTGAGATTATCTGATAACGGCTGATTAAGCAACGGTTAGAGCCAATGAAAAAAAAAGGTTTTTTTAAAACACCACACAACCAATAACTTGGCTTTATCCTCTCTCTCTTACAAAAGGGACAAAATCCCATAAAGTGGGATCACTCTTCAAAAAAGAGTCTGTAACATTGTTTGGATGCATTGCAAATATGAGTTTCATCCGTAAAATATCGGCCCGCAATGTATATCGGTTCATCCAAAAACACACACAAAACAAACATTACGTGTTAAAACCATGTAAACACTTCTTTTTCTATTTCGAAAAAAAAAAAAGGCTCTTTTCTCTCCAGTATGTCAATAGAGAACAAAAATCAATGAAAATACTTTTTTTTTAATAAATAATAAATAAAAAAATTAAAGGGAAATAGAAGGGGATTTCCCGTCCAAGTCACCGACAACGGCATTTGTATCCTCTGCTTAAACTCTTGTTTATCAATAACACAGCCACGCTATATTTAAAGGAGAGATGGAAAAGATTAATTATTGTTACTGTTTCAAAAAAAACTCATGTCGCATGAAAAAAAAAATTTAAGAGCTGGGCGTAGTCCTCCCTCATCCCCAAACAACTTAGGAGACACACTCGGTAAACGCCCAAATGGCCCATGAAACAACCCTATAAAGTATATAACTTGTACCTGTTCTTTCTCTCTCTCTTCTATTCTTCCTTTCTCCTTTTTTTTCATTTAAGCCATGACAGAAACTGCAAACCCTTATCATTTGACCATGAATAAACAATTAAATCATATGGCCCGTAAGTAGCATCCCCCCCTTTGTAAAGATAAACCACATTGACTCATTCATATATCTACAATAAAAGCACCTTCTCCTCAGTTATCACAGGATGATTTGGTTCGCGGTTTAAAAGTGCTAGGCAGTAAACCTCTCACACCCTCTGAATCTACCGAGCTGCCATCTCCTATTTCTCCCGCCAATGTACAAAAACTAGATAAATCCGATGAGCAAGACGACGAGGATATGGTGATGGTAGATGACGAGTTTCAAATGGAAAACGGTAAAAAAAAAAAAAAATCTATATGCATCAAAACACTCCACAAAAAGAAAAAAAGACTGAAATTTTTTATTAAAGATGTAGCAATGCTGATTTATTTTGAATTCATGGACTTGATTTATTGGGAAATACCAGGTCGAACAGGTATTATTTTAATGGGCATTTTAGGATCGCTGGTCTTGACGCGGTATTACTCTTTATTGTACGTTTTGGCTGGATCCCTCACTATCCTGACCGGCTTCAATTTAATATTTGTCAATGTCTATAATTTCATCCGCACTGTCTGGACCGGTTTGCCCACCCATGAGCTGATTCACCCTTACCAGTAAGTTTTTTTTATAAAATATAAAAAAAAAAAAAAAATGCTTACCTAATCCAATTACATAAGCCTTCATATGGACGCGCATCGCCAAAAAGCGATCATCCCGCGTGACCTGATCGACTATTACATTCATAAGGCGGTGGATGTCTTGGAAATTGTGGTTCAGGGCACCGTCAAAATTGTCTATGTGTACGATACAAAGACCACTGGATTCGCTTGTATCCTGTCTGCATGCATCTATTTTGCAACTAGTTTAGTCCCCACCAAGGTCTTTTTTGGTGCCTTCATTCTTTGCTTATTCACGGTCCCTTATTTTTATGAACAGCATCAAGATACCTTGGATGAGTCCCTGACTACACTTTTGGAGAAATCAAAACTCCTTTTAGAGAAATACCGTACCATTGTACAAACACATTCTACAACACTCTATCAACAATCTGTTGTGCTCCTACAACAAAAAATGCAACCCAAGACAACAATGGAATAACTGTTATTTTTTTCACATAATAATAATAATAATAAAGAAAAAACAAAAATTTAAAAAGTTTTTTTTTATAAAGGCTAGTCAGTCTCTCTCGCTCTCTCTCTCTCCCATTTACATGTGTAGATACAACCTATGTACTTTTTTTTTATGTTGCTGGGCCCTGACACATTTTAACTAACTGGCCCACACTTATTGTTTTTTTTTTTACATTGTTGATATAAATTCCAACCACACCAATAAAACGTACATCATGCACCCAAAAAAAAAAAAAAAATAACCCTAGATTTTAATATAGTTAAAATATGGGAACGGAGAAATACAATAGACTTTGTTTCCTCAACTCACCCCCCTCTCCACCGCGCCCAAAGGAATGATGATCTTATCCTCCATTGTTTAGATTTAAACGTACAATAAGTTTTTTTGCTTCTAAAAAAAAAACAATAACATACCAAACAGTAACAGCATACCCAAATAGTTCTAATATTAAAAAAAAAAAGTATATATTGTAAAAGACATTCATATCTATATCCTATAATAAAAAGTCCCTTTCTTTCCTTCTTTTTCTCTTCTTTCTTTCCATATACACCCCTTTCATTTTAATTTTCTTTCTTTTTTTTCAATGCATACAAAGACTATCCTTGTTGTTGCCATCGCAACCCTTATGGTTCAGGGTAAGCTTTCTCTCTTTTAGAAAGGGGTAGAACAAAAACATTTTCTTTTTTTTTCCCCCATTGCTAATAATATATTCTCTCCGTTCCTTCCAACCTATTTTAGCTCAAGTCGCACCCGCTCAAGTCGCAGATTCTAATATCAGTGCTTCTATTGCATCTTCATCAGATACACCACCTGCTCCCTTGGCTGTTCAACAAGACATTGAATCAGACGAAGCTGATGATGATGTCAGTGCCGCCTCCTCCAATGATGATGCTGCTGCTGCTGCTCTCAAGTCCAACTCCAACTATGAAGAAGCATCACCTCGTCAAGAGAATGTAGCTAAACCTGCTTCTGTCAATAACAATGAAGAAGAAGAAGAGAAAGAGGAAGGCCCTGAGAAATCAGAGAACCCTGAAAAGGAAGAGAAATCAAGAGAGGCCAATGAAGCTTCCTTACCAAAGCACGGGGCAGTCAAACCTGCTTCCTTCCGCCCCAATAAGGAAGAGGGAGGCGAAACGGAAGCCAAAGATGATAAGGAGGAAGTCACTGAAAAGGACGATGTCACTGAAAAGGAGGAAAAGGACGACGTGACTGAAAAGGAAGATGCTAATGCTGCTGAAGAAATGAGTGAACCCGCTGCTGAAGGTGAGGCAAACGAAATGGAAGCGGAGGACACAGTGGAAGCTGCCTCTGATAATGAAGAGGGTGTTGAAGCTGCTGAAGACATTAAAATGAAGCCTTCCAGTGCATCTGCCTCTATGCATGCTTCGGGTATTTCTTCTCATATGGCCAACGCCACTGGACTCTCATTATCCTTTGCTGGTCCCTCTGGTGGTCTTGCTCATGCTAGTTCTGCTGGAGCTTCACACGCGGCTCGTCCCTCTACAGGTGCTAATGCCAAGGTTCAAACTTCCAGCGGTCAAATTGTACGGGCTAGTATCGGTGCTACTGTTGGTGCTGTTGCTTTAGCCCTCTACAGTCTTGTTTAAGTTTTTTTTATTATTACCCCCCCCCCTTTATTTTAATTATTCCCTACTCACATTCCCATTTTATATTTTCAATAAATTTTTTATTAATGTTTATATTTGATATATATAAAAATACACACACACACAGATAATAGGAATGAAGGAGTAGCTATGAAAATGCATGTCTATTGTCTTTCAACATTTCAAAGACAGTCATACTGATGGCAGTGGTAGGCAACCCCCAAGCAACGGTAGCACCAAAACTTCTCAGTAATGTAGTTTTACCTTCATGTAGAAATATTTGTTTAGCAATATGCCATGGTCCAGATCGAAAGGCCTGTCCATTTTCAGCAGCAGAGATTTGCCACCTTGTTTTAATAATATCCAAGGGGGTTGAAATGGAGATAGCTGTCACACCTGCTACACCACTACATATCATATACAACCACCAAGGATTGGTTTTCTCATCTTTACTCATCCACCATCCCTTCATCTTTTCATAGGTGAGAAAATACACCATTGAATGAGGCACAAACACCGCTAATCCCATGCCATATCCCTTGTAGAATCCACGTATCCCTTCCTGCCGAAAGATGGTACCTATTAACTTTTGGTTCCCCATTTGGCCCTTGTACGTCTGTAAACGATTCTTTAATACTTCCATGGGGGTAAATAATAAACAAGCTGCCACTTCAGCAAGACACGCAGAGGTTAAATGACTCATGACAGCATCACGGGCAATGCCATGGTCATGTAAAAGACCCTTGGCAGCCTCATAGGAGGTGAGATAGACAGTCAAGGCAGGTACAGAGAATATTAAGGCGACTGGCAATCCTCGGTATAATCCAGCTAAATTCTGTCCACCTGTGGGGAATATGACTTTTTGTAATCCGCTTAGATTATTACTGCCTGTTGTACTGCTCTGTAAACGGATTTTGATGGTGTCCACTGTGTGAATGAAAACGTTGTTTAGTTTGCTGATTTAATAATAAAAAGGGTTTTGCTTTTTCCCCCTTTCTGTACCTTACAAGGATGCGTCATGACACGAGTCACAAGCCCTGCTGTACTAGAAGCAAATAAAGAATATCCATCAATATTTGTAGACATTTTTTTTATGGTTTTTTGCGAAAGAAAAAAGGGAAAATCTTTCCTTGTGTTACTGCACCCTTTTTTTTTTTTTTTTTTTTTTTTTTTTTTTTTAACGCCACTTTTTTTATTAAAGTTATCATCCTTGTTTATCACAACATTTCAAAGAGATAGGAGTTTTTATATAGTTTAAAAACCATGGATACGAAAATGTTGTAAAAATTGTCTCCCTATCATAAACAGTATGACTTTTTTCTCTCACTCCTTTTCTATCCACCACACACCCCCCGTTCATATGTCAATTTGCTGAGTAAAAAAGAAAAGTCCATGAATGCACTCTTACAAAATCTTGCCCTTCTTTTTTCATGCAATCCCCCAATGTGTAAATGAATTCCACGTTACCTACAGGCAATGACACACCTCTAAAATAGAAAAAGATGAAGAGCGGATCTTGAAAATAAAGATCCCCCCAAAATGCAGTCGTCGTCATCATCTTTTTCTCTCCCCCCAAAAAAAAGATGACGACAAAAAAACTTTTTTTTTTATTCATTAGGAAAGCTTTTTTTATCTGTACATATTCCATACACCGATGCCAAAGATTAGAACGACAAGAACAAAAAGAGCCCCTGAAGGGTTTGATGAAATCGAACCTACTTTAGAAGAATTCGCAAAGAAAATGAAAGAAGGTAAAAAAAAGAAGAAGAAAAAAAAACGTCACTTCCCTCAAAAAATAAACTCATAGCATCTTTCTTTAGTGGAGAACGAATCGCATGAAGGAAAACGTATTGTGGAAACAACATGGCCAGTATTCCGTATTCATCATCAACGGTCTCGTTATATTTACGATTTATATTACAAAAGAAAGTTGATCTCACGCGATCTATATGATTACTTGCTAAAGAATAAATATGCCGATGCCAACCTTATTGCCAAGTGGAAAAAGGTTTCTTATTTCTGATGATTATCCAGCAAGCCTACTAACCTATTTCTCTCTATAGTCTGGGTTTGAGAAATTGTGTTGTCTTCGATGTATTCAGCCTAAAGATACAAATTTTGGAACAACATGTATCTGCAGAGTGCCAAAAGAAAAGCTGGAAGAAGGAAAGATGGTAGAATGTGTCCACTGTGGATGTAGAGGCTGTGCTAGTGGTGATTAATAAATAATAATAAAAATAATAGAAAAAAAACCCACATTTTGATAAAATGTTGTTGAATATGGAACAGAAAAATAGAAGTTTTAGAATTACTGAATGCAGATTACAGCTGATCGGCTCAAGAAATAGGACAAGAATGTTCTCAAACTTCCAGCTTCTTTCGTAAAAGGATAAATCCAACTCTTCTGTGTTTTAATGCATATTTTAAGGGGTTCTTTTCTTATAAATAGCCCTTCTTTACCCACCCAACGACTCTTTTTTCTTTTCTTTAATACTTTTTGTGTGTGCTCTAAAAATGTCACTCGCCATCATCAATACCAACACCTACGCTGAGAACATCAACATGGAAAACCACCAAGCATTAGACGCTCATCGCAGACAAATTATCAAGAGAAAAGTCCTGGCTATCGGAAAAATGTCAAGATCATATACCGTCTTGAAAGAACATCCTGAACTCGTCAAGCAATTAAAATCTCTTTCCGTCAATGGTAAATTACCTGTTGGCACTTTAGCTACCGGTGAACAAGGTATCCGAGAAGGTAAAACTCTTTCTTTATAAAACATACACAAACAAATACTAAAACAATTTTCCCCTCCTTAGCCATCATTGCTAGTGCTAAAACAGACTTCAAGTTAAAGGAACAAAAGGACCTTTCTTCATACCACGTCGCTGCCTCTCCAAATTATAAAGTCGCCTCAAGAGAAGGACACGCTTAGATTGCTTTTTTTTTTCTTAATCCTTCAAAAAAGTTATTCATTGTATATATCTTTACCCTTCTTATCCCCCTCCAAACATTTACAATCAATAAAAAAAAAATAACATCATGTTGTTTATATATATAAATGGAGTTTAATTGTGTCATACATAAAGAAGGGGATTAAGGGGCAGGTTTGAGAACCCTGTTCACCCTTTACTATATATAAAAAAAAAAAATTCTCCCTGTCTTTTTTCATCAGCCCAAGTGCCCATTATTATTATTATTATTATTATTACTATTATTATTATTGGGGCTTCTCTGTAACAGCGGTGAGTTTCCATTCACCTGCTGTTGCTGCTGTTGCTGCTGCTGCTGCTGCTGCTGTTGTTGTTGTTGTTGTTGTAATTGCAATTGTTGTTGCAATTGCATTTGTTGTTGCATTTGCGCTACCTGTAATCTCTGCTGCATTTGCTGTTGTGGTGTACTTTGTGGTGTACGCATTTGCAATTGCGCTATATATCGCTGTAAATTCGCTTGTTGATTCGGTTGTAACTGTCCCAATGATTGAATTGGATATCCTAACTGTGCTAATTGGGCTAATTGGGCTGCTAAAGCTACCGCTGTATTATCACTATTTATCACGGGTGATGATGATAATCCTATAAGAGATTGATTTTTCATGCATCAAGTTAATAACAACCCAAAAAAAAAAAAATCATATCAAACTCACCTTGTGATTGCTGTGATGCATTCAATACATTGGCAAATCTTTGTTGCATTGGCCCTGTCACGGTAGGTGGTCTTACTCCCTGTTGCTGTTGCTGTTGTTGTTGCTGTTGTTGCTGTTGTTGTTGTTGTTGTTGCGCCGCCGCCATCAAGGCCATCTGCTGTTGACGTAACAAGTGTAATTGTGCAGCTGGATACCGATTTTGAATTCCCCCAACATTATGATTGGTCGTACCTAATTGTGCCTGTAACTGAGCTTGTAATTGTGCCTGTGCCTGAACTTGCGCTTGTGCCTGAGCTTGTGCCTGAGCCTGAGCCTGAGCTTGAGCCTGAGCTTGAGCTTGTGCTTGCTGTTGTTGTTGCTGCTGCTGTTGCGCTGCTATCACGGCCGCTTGTTGCTGTTGTAATTGTTGCTGTTGTTGTTGCTGTAATTGCTGTTGTTGTTGTTGCTGTTGAACAAGAACCTGTTGTTGCGCTTGTTGAAATTGTTGTTGTGGTGTGGGAGGAGGTCTAGGTATCCCCCTATTATTGGAGGAAGTACCCCCAGAGGCGGCGTTAGACGAGGAGGAGGAGGTGGTGGTAGTGGAAGAGGAGACGGTGGCCGCAGACGCAGCAGCAGCAGCGGCAGCGGCAGCGATCGCCGCAGATGCTGCAGAAGAATTCAATGCTGTAGGGGGTCTCATTTGTGATGTAGTTACCTGTGGAGCCATTGGGTTACCCTTTTGTATGTAAAAAAAAAAAAATGGTTACTATGGATACAGTAAAAAAAAAAAAAAAAATAGGACTTACATTTCCTTGTGAATTCAAACCATAATTAGACATTTGACGCTGTTCAATTAATGCTTGTGCCATTTGTCTTTCCCTTTGAATCTTGTGTAGACTTAATTCCATGGCAGAAGGTAATCTTTGTCCTTGTGTACTTAGACCATGAGTTTCTATCACACTACGCGGAGGTGCTGTATTGGCTATGTGTACAAAAAAAAAAGAGTATTCAATAAACGAGGGGTTGGAAGAGGGGGGGGGGGGAGGGCTATATTTACTTTTGGATTTGTTAGAATCTTCTCTTTTCTTTTGAGTCTTTTTAATGGCTTCAAATATATTATACTGTCGCTGTCTTTTTCGAGCACAATCAAATTTTAATACGGAGGGTCTTCTTGAAAGCTCCTTTTTCAATTTGCTGACATAGGCTAATATGTAAAAAAAAAAGGAATTAGAATATCTCATGCCCCCTTTTTTTTTATCTATCCAGATAAGGGCCCTTTGTTCTTCTTTACCAGTATTGATTTGTCCAGAAAGTGAGGTCAAATTGTTCTGCTTCCATCGCTCATGACAATCCCATGGCGTACGCTTCTCTCCATGAACTGCCAACCGACTCCCGTTTAATGCATCGCATATCAATTCCCAATTAAATGAGTACTGTACAATCAGTTGAATCAGGCATAAATCATCATCTTCAGACCATGTTATCCCATGATTGCGTGTAGAAGGTGCTTGAGGCGTAGGTGGTTGGATCGCCGGTGTATCTTTTGATTTCTTGGGTGCAAACAAGGCTACATTACAAAGAAAAAAGTTAACTTTTTTTTTTTCTCTCTCTCTCTTTTTTATTTTACGTGAGGATGCAGTGGAATCATATCGTTCATTGTTTCTGGACAGGTCTTCTAAATGATATACTTGTAATCCTTCAGCATCTCGCTTTCGTGTCCTCTGTTGCAATACCAAACGTTGTGTGGATAGTTTGAAGGGTACAATACGACTATATTCTGCTTCATCAAAGTATGGATCATTCCCAATACGATCTCCATCGGGTGCTGAATACAATATCAAATCCGGAAACAATGCTATTAAATCCTGTTCTTCTTCTTTGGCGTCGTCTCGTAATCGAAATACGGTTTGATCCAGATCCAACATTTGAATTAATTGACGATAATCTGCAATCACTTCAGATGAAATACGATTTCCTTCTTCTTCTTCTTCTTCTTCCTCCTCCTCTTCTTCTTCCTCTTCCTTCACCTGAGGTTTGATTACTTCATCCTCCTCTTCCTTTGTGTCGTCATCTTGCATGACCTCTTCTGGTATATTATTGACATCCTGCATCACGGGTATACTGACTGTCGTCGTTGGGTTTTCATGCATCGTTTCTTGGCTGGGTAAAGTACTAGGTTCGCGTATCTATGAACTTGACTCTTTTAGTTCTTCTTTCAAAGCCCTTCTTTCTGTCTTTACCTTGACACACACGCTGGATTTATCCGTAGCTCGATGCCAGTCCATGACCGCTTTGGATAGCTTATAAGCATTTGCCATCTTCCACTTTCTTTCCTCTTTAAAATCCGTTCTCATCCATTTCTGATGTATGTATAAAAAAGAATTTAAAAAAAAGGAGGAGGGGGATTTTACTTACTGGACTTACCATTTCATCCAAGGTCAGATCCCAATGCGTTTTCGTTCGAGGCATCATCTTTTGTCGTTTCAACTGTCGAGAACTCCACATATTTTTCTTTTTCAGTTTTTCAATACTTTCAATTGTCTTGACTGCCTTTAATTCATCCCTCGCAAGCTAAATTTTTTCCCATGAGTAACTTTTTTAAAAAAATCTCTCGATGATGATACGTTACCATCCAATCGTGTGTTGTCAGGACTTTTCTCGCTTGTTGTAGTTGTTTATATAACGGTTGGGACGTAGCCTTTAATTGCCATGCATAAAGGTCAATACCCGACGGCACGTCATTACGTCGATCGACAAATTTGTGTCCATTGTAAATCTGAACTGCATGTTGCTTGGATTCCGATCGTTTCGGTAAAGTGGTGGTTAAATACAATGCTTGTTTCGGTTTCTGCTCCTCCTCTTGTTGTGGCTACAGAAAAAAATGGGGGGGAAGGTATTGGTTTCTTGTGGAGCAGTGATCAACAGGGTTTACTTACCATCTCTGCTGTTGTGCTAGGTAGGAAAAGAGGTGGGAATAAACCATCTCTAGATGATAATTTCATCAGCCATCCTGTAGTGTGTGTACACGAAGGGGGGGGGGTGTGGTTTACCTGGATTCATGCTTTTCAAGAAACGCTTGTTCTCGTACCATTTCCTCACTTGTCAATATCTCTTCCATCGCTCCGTTTAAAAAACTCATGATATCTTGATTATCTTTGGTTAATAAAAATAATTCTTTTAAAAGTCGAGTTCGATTCTTTTCAATCATCCTACATTTTTTTTTTTTTTACTGGTTATTGCATAATTTTCAAAACAAAAAAAAACTCAGGGCGACTTTTTTTTTTTTTTTTTTTTTTTCGTCAAGGGTGTACCTTTGCTTTGCTCTGCGTTCTTCCTCTGCTCTAGTACGTAGTTCTTGTATCTCAATCTTTTTTTCATTAAGGCAGCGTTAATAGACCTCGCCCGCAAAAAAATATAAAAAAATATAATGAAAAACTTACAAAGGAACGGTTTAATTCATCACTAGTGGAATGGGTGGTATTCGAAATGTCCGTGGTCATGGCATAGATAGTATTCACGTTGTTTTTTGGTTATGTCGTAACTGGGCCAGCCAGGAAAAAAAAATCGCTACTGGAGTGAGGTTGCTTGTTTGATGATGGAAAATAGGTTCTATTCAAGGTTTGCAATCCGAATAGATGAGCTTGTTTAATTGTATATATATTTATAAAAAAAAAAGGGAAAGGGCTGCCCTAAGAAAACATACATTAGCTTCTTCTAGAAACACATACACGCGCTCCCTCAAAAAAGAAACCAGATGAGACTCTTTTTTTTTTACATCTCTTTTTTTTTTTCCCGAATTGGCTTCTTTAGGTCTAATTATTACCTTTTCTCTCTCTCTCTTCTTTTTCTTTAAATTGAAGGAAGAAACTAGTATAGAATATATGTATATTTATATATTGTATAAGTTAAAGAAAAAGATAATAAAAAAAATTAAAAGTCTACATTGTTTTTCATGTTTCGATGGATGGGGTGTGTGAGGGGGTTAATTTTCGGGGCGAACTACGTACACCCTCATTCACGTGACTCTAGCTCAGTTGTTGTGGTTGCTGCTGCTGCTGCTGTTGATGGGGTGTGGCAGCACCCAGTATCGGCAAGAACTAACAAGAAATGTTTAAACATACACACACACACACACACACACACGAAAAGAGACTTACGTTTCCTACTACAACACAGGGCAAATCAAAAATATCACGTTTCAATGTAAAACAAAACGTACACGGCACAGGTCGAAAGGAAGGACTCATCAAGATAACAGACATGTAAACACCTGATTCTGCATTATCAAACGCATGCTGAGAGAACTTTTCCCAATACTCCACCGTTGATCCATTATCCATCAACTGTAATAAAAAACCGTGAGTAACATATACACAGTATCCTACTTTTTCTGCTTACCTCGTAAATGTACGTCTTTTTTCCCAGTAGAGCCTCTTTACTCCATTGCGTCAGTAACAGAAACTCTTTACCCACCAACACAATTTCACCCGTTCTTCGCCAAACCACCGTCGGTGTCCCTGAGAAACTAATCAGCTTCTCAAACTCTAATAAGGTACGCTGCACACATTTCTCCATATACACCAAATCTTCCTCCGTTAAACTAGCAACCACAGACATGTACGATGGTCGAAATAATACAAGTGCTCGACTAATCCTCACCAATTCTTCTTTACCCATCCTACTCCACACACATAGATAATTAGTCCACATCATCACACACACCCCATCTCCAGCCTATAATTTACCGGTGCTTTGCGTATTCGATCAAGTAACGATAACTCTCTACATAATTATACGGTTTCTGCACTCGAAAATAAATCTCCTCTGGTGTATTTCCAATTCCTTTTCTCCTTCGTACCACTTTGGGATGTTCGTTTTTCGATGACGATAAACTAGGTGATGTATGCGTAGAACTACTATTCATCACCATCGTATTCGGTTCCATCTGCATCCATGACGACGCTTGTTGTTGCTGCTGCTGTGGCGGGGGATGAAATGTAGGTGAAGGAATCATGCTAGAGATCATTCCGTATTCCAAATTCGTTGCATCACTTCCAAACCCATAATTTTCTATTTGTATGCTCAGTAAAAAAAACAAGAAATTCCTACGATCAACACAAGTTACCATCAACGTAACCTAGGATGGAGGGTGGTGTCATCATATTTGACTGAAACCGTGTATCGGAATCTACAAATTTTAAAACAAAAAAAAAAGCTTAATACTAAAAAAGAATACGTAGGCCGAGGGGGGGGGACTACCTTGATCATCATCCTGTAGGTATTTTGCTTTTTTCCTTGCTCCGTCTGTACACGTATTCTCCAGTCCTCTTTTAATACATCGTTGACATGGTCGAGCTGTACAATAAGAGAGTTAATATTTAAAATTAAAAATAAAAAAATGAATCAATCGGAAAAAATAAACTTTTACAATCGTCGCATGTCAAATGAGCCTAAAGCGTGGAAGAGTCAGGTTACATGTACCATGGAACAAGAAAAAAAATATATAAATTTTTCTAAATTTTTTTTTTTTTTTTACTTTCTGGCAATGAGAACAGGCTCGCGAGGCTTTCTTTCGATTTGGTTTTATACTCGCATCAGAATTCATTCTTGTAAAAGTAATCCAAGCATTGACCCTTCCCCAAAAAAAAAAAAAAAAAAAAGAAAACGTTTTTATATTAAAAAGAACCCGTCCGTTTTCACCGAAACAATTATTATTTATAGTGGCTCCCCTCCCCTCACTACCAAAGCGGGAGTTTAAATATAATTCTACTACACAAACATATGCATCATCATTCAATTAAGTATTGACTGACACTTTCTCTATTTATCGTCGAAAAAGATGGTATGCAGAGTTAGAAATCGTCTCCAAGATACATACTAAAAGAGAAACAGTAAGGTCATCGGAGTCTAAACGTATGATGACAAGTGACTTGCTTTCTGACACTTTGGGGGGGTGGAGGATGAGCGTGAGTGATATGTGGGGAGGAGGGGATGTGGTGTGTACAGTGTTTGCGCGGGTGGGGGGGGGGGCGGCGGGGGAGGGAGGGGTCCGATACTAAAGCGCACTATGTAGTATGCCCCTATTTTTGTTCTTTCTCTAAATTTACAATGGTTAGTACTCATCAAACAAAATTACTGAAGAGGTCCAAATGAGAAAATAAGAATAAGAAGATTCCCCCCCACCCACCACCCAGCATCTGTACGAAAATGGATTCTCCACCTTTTTTTTTATTATTAAATTTGATGGATTAATTAAATCGTATCCATCCATCCATCCATCCACCTAGGATCAACTAGTAAAAACAACAAATAGCATGGATTTTTTTTTTATTGTTTTTGCCCCCTCTCAACTCAACATTAGAACGATAATGGAACATTAGGGGGAAACCAACGCTCATTCTTATTTTCTCAACATGCCTTAACTCAGCACTCAGACACACAATTTACTGACATTTTCATACTTAGGCTAAGAAGGACGTCGCCGGTAAGCCCAGTTCCTCCTCTGGAGGTAAGAAGTCCAAGAAGAAGTGGTCTGCCAAGAAGGTCAAGGATAAGTCCAACAACATTGTCATTCTCGATAAGCCCACCTATGACCGTTTGTTCAAGGAAGTCCCCACCTACAAGCTCATCTCTCAATCCGTCCTCGTTGATCGTCTCAAGTTGAACGGTTCTTTAGCTCGTGTCGCTATCCGTGAACTCGAAGCTCAAGGTTTGATCAAGGCTATCTCTCGCCATCATGCTCAAGTCATCTACACTAGAGCTACTGGTGACGAGCCCAAGAAGGCCGCTCCTGTTGTTGCTGAAGAGTAAATCCCCCCCCCCTTTTACTTTTTTATCATTAAAGATCTCCCCTTTTTTTTTTATTAAAAACATTATACAATTTCATATATCCATTTCAGTACGTGAATTATCAGTTACCTGTACTTAATAGACTATTGACGTGTAAAACAGCTTGTCAAAGTAATAAAAAAAAGTGCACATAGCTGTCATAAGAAGACATATCTTTCCTTTTCGTTTGTAATTATAAATAAAAAATAGTTGTGCGTACAGTTGGTTTAGCGTCAATTCGTTCAAAAAAGCACAAAAAGATAACTGCAGCCAATGCACCGGCCGACATACAAGATGTCAAAGCACGTTGGTTTAATCGTGGGGATGAGTAGCGCGATATGGCCCATTGATAAAGATTCGCTTATACCACGACTCTGCTCACGCCCGTAATTTTTTAGTTTAAAACAAGAGAAAGTAGTATTTTATTCAGCTCCTTTTATAACTTTTTTTTGTATCGTCGGATATTTAACTTTTCTGGCTGGGGGGTTCACAGACACGTTGATTGGTTACTGGGGTTCATTTGGGCAGTTCATTTTTTTAACTTTTCTACAGTTTTCACACTTTAAATTCAGAAAATGTTAATTTTTTTTCAGGCGAATCAAAATTTACTTTCAGACATTGACTTACCTTTTTTGGACAAAATAAATAAAAAATCAGACAAACGAAATTTTAGTTTTTGGACAATTTGATAAGCTACTTTGACGTTTACCTGTAAAATCTTTAAACCTTCTCCTCACTTGAGTGAGACGAGGTAACCACATTGGAGGCGGCGTTTAGTCTTTTAAAGACAGTTGGTCGGCCTTGGCCATCCCAAATGGATTGAGATATAGCAAGCATATTTTTCGCAGCCATCACATCACGATTCCAAAAAATATTGCATCGTTTACAAATCAATATTTGATGGATGTGCGAGGATTTTTCGTCAGTACCGCACCTCATGTTTTTTAAATCATTACTAAAACAAGAATTGCATGTCTATAAAACTATTACTTTAGTCGAAGGTATTGATATACATTAATATACTAACCTTTGATGTTTTAAACTCGTTAATATCAACAAGAAGTAACTCTCCAAGCTTCTCTCTTCTTTTCAGTTGTCGATAAAGCTTGTCCGTTACACCGGAGCGCAAACCCTTAAACTTTGTTTGGCTTTTGTTCTTAAGTCCATCGCCAAAGATGATTAAAGGCATTTTATTACGATCCCCTTCTTCGAATTTCTCTTTATGTTCTCTTCATGCAAGTTTCATTATTAAAATACAATAATATCAGGGTTTGTTAGTAAGTTTACCTTTTGATAATTTTCGGTTTAGATTTTAAAGAGTCAACTATTTTAGATCTCCTTCGCTTTTTACTCTTCTTCTTATTTTTCCTTCTTTTCTTGTTGTACTTTGTAGATCCGTTTAAAAGGATATTAACGGCGTCCTCTATACTCTTTTGTGATGCGATATAATTACACCATCTACTATTGGTAGTTCTAAACCCGTAGAAACTAAAAAGTGTATCAATATGTTGGAGAATATACGTAATGTACAGTATATAGGTATCATGAGACATGGTTTTAGGTGAGGGGATATTGGTCTCAATTTGATCAATACCCAAGCTTTTCTTGAGTTCTTGTTCCTGTTTGTGTCTTTGCGTAACACCGCCCATATTGTAGTATTCTTTTGAAGAAAGACGTCTCACATCATTGTCTCCATGGTAGGATACAAACACATCCTTCCTTCCGGGATCAATTGTACATGGCCTAAAATAAGTATTTACCTCTTCAGTGTTAAAGTCATCGAGCTCTAGGGCAATGCTTTTAATTAACGAAGATGGCTCAGTACGACGACAGAATAGTAAGCGGCAAGTATAACCATCGGTGTACATCCCGTTTAAAAACATCTTGCCATTAGTTGCAGACAGCTCCTTCAGATCTTTAAGGCTAATAATAATAGACAAAATGTTTATTATTAATATTATATGAAGAAGTTTCTCAATACTCTTTCTTTCGTATGTACCTTCTAATTTTTAGCTTGGCAAAGTTAAAACAATCATAAAAATACCTTTGTGTGAAGCAAAATAAAGTCTCGTCCTTTTCTTTCTTTAACTTTGAGCCAGGGAATATACCAGTAACGTTTTGACTATCGATTTTGATAAAGCACCACTGCAAACCTGGATTGGGAAACAGGCTAAATATTCTTGGCAGTACAAAATGCTTTACTTTATCATCGTTCTTCTTTTTTTCACCAGATTGAACCGTATCTTGAGGTTTTCCTGTTTCTGAGTGACGCTTCTGTAAAGTAGAATTTTCCGCAATTATTGATTCATACTTGGATAGAATGTGTCTTAATGCCGGTAAAATACCAAAAGGGGCAGTATTCTGAGTTGCCTTTGTAATTGTGAACGATGGCAAGCGGTTCTTGAGCTCCACAATCAAAGGGTTTATAAATGTCTGTAAACCATTTTTTGTCTCTTGGCTTAATGGTGGGAGGATATCATCATTTAGAACGGCAACAGGATCAGATGATAGTACTTGATCTAAAACATGTTCATATACAAGTTTCCTTATGACAGATCTTTTAATGTCCTAAGTTAAGTTTGTTAATAACTTGTAAGTTAGTGCTTCCTGCTAGTAACTTACTGGAAATTCTTTACAAATCATATAAATGAAGTAGTTGCAGATAATGTTCTGAAAATTCTCAATGTAATAGTTATTATAGCACGTAGCAGTAGTTTCACATGCAGTTGCAAGCACTTGACCATAATTTTTCAGCCCATCTTTTTCTACGTTTAAGTTTACTCCCTCTAGATTATTAAGCTCCATCCATGCGTCTTCCAAGTGGTGAATATTGGCATACTTTAATTGCAAGTCTCTGATCGACAGCTGTTTACAAACCACTCTACACAATGAATACCAGAAATTTTGCTGAAAAAATTCATTGGACAAATTATTGGGGTATTGTAAAATGTAGTCATTGACAAAGATTTGAGCTTTAAACAAAACAAGCCGTAAGAAACTAGACAGATCCTGGATCTTGTTTACGGCCTTCTGTAATCGGTCATCATCATCATCTGTTTCATTTAAAAATCCCTTTAATGGAAGAGATATAGTATATCTTTGATTTTTAGCACCAATATCCTTTTCGATCAATTCTTGCAAGGTATAGTTATGGTTAGGGCACAATTTACTTCTCGCAGAAGAATGACCACTTGTATCACAAGACTTGCAAATCAAGGTCGATGAGCTTGAAGACGCAGAGGACCTGTTTCTTTTAGCCACACTTTTTTCTTTTTTCGCTTCAAATGTTTCCTTTCTCTTTAGGCCTGATTTATTTTATGAGTTATTATGTTTGGCTACATACCTGAACATATACAGTGCATTTTTACCTCTGTTTCCACCAGCAGGTTGATTCATTGTGCTGGTACTCGTTTCTTCCCCCATCTTAGCAAGTTTAGCTGTTATTTTGGCATTCATAAAATCTTCTGTGTCTGGGTAAATACGAGGTCTCATATTTTTTTACGAAAGAAGCACTGTTTGATTTATTGTCAATTAAAACAAGTTATATTATAATGCTCTAAGTCAACGTCATCTATAGTAATTGAAATTCCGTTTCTCCCCCTTTTTTACTGTTATAACATATTAACTGAAGATTTGTGTAAAAAGAGCTCATAAAAATACACCTTTAAATAAATTATGAACTGTCAATGCAGAATATGGAAACTGTAAAATTCATAGGATACATCCTTTGATAGCCTTTGTCTGGATTTTTTTTTTATTCTATTTGTATGTATATATATATATATATATTACGTTAGTCTGAATCATTTTTTTACTTCTGTCTAAAATATATTTTTGTTCATCTGAAAACATTTTTAGGTTTGTCTGAAAATAAATTTTCCTTGTCTGAATTTAAAGTGCTAATACCGTAATGAAAGTCAAGAAGACATAGCTGGGGGTAATACAGACCTCTAGATCCTAATTGTATTGGCCCTTGAGATTCATTTTAAGATTCAATATCCAATAAATATGCGATCCAGAGGCTGTGATTAATTTTTACAGCCAATTGATTAGCAATCCAGAGGCTGTAATTTAATATTTATAAAAAATGCTTTAACCAGGACAGTAAGTGGTTACGAACAGCCGGTGATATGCAATTATACGAATTGCAACATACAAAGATTGATTTCTTCCAATGGACGGCTTCAATATAACTTTTCATTTTTAAATATATTGCAAATCTACAACAAGTATTGTATCCTGTACTCCCTGTTTTGACAAATGAAGAAAAGGCATTGTTTAATATGATACTGCTTAAACATTACACGTCCCACCAACTCTATGCCCAATTTTTACACTATCGTTATCTCTTGGAATTCATCAACCAAAGAAAACATGGAACTTAGAGTTGACGATATGACTATTTTTTATAAAACACCGGAGCATCTCAAATTGTATTTCAGTCAATAGAAAAAGAATAGAGAAGCTGCTGAGTCAAGGTCGACTTTTATGAAAATATTGACAAATGTCCAAGCCAATATCTGTCGGCTAAATACAGCATCAAATATACAGTGTATGGTCCCAGAGAGACATTATCTACATCCAGATCCTCAGCATATGTCAAATAATAATTCACCCTATATCCAACCTAACAACATTTTACCTCATATCACAAACCGACGACCACGTCCACTCAACCATTTACAATTGGAGGTAATTGGATTTAATCCAATGATTCCTCAAATTAATACAACCAATATCCCCTCATTTAATCAGCATCAATACACTTCCTTACCTCAAGAAGTAAATATTGTCTCAAACAGTAGACCCGTAAGTAATTTGTTAGAGATTGAGGCAAAAAAATGGTATGCCATTTCCAAATGTTAGTTGATATTTTAATATAAATAGAATTCATTGTATAGAAGTATCCTACCCGCACAACAACAAACCATGCCTCCTGAATGACTTATTAAAGAACTGAAAGAATGAGGGTTTGTCAGGTTTGTAAGCGTGAATGTCCTGGAGAAAGAAATAGAAAGCTATGCGTGAATTAATCTTCCTCAGAAAGCTAGAATTCACTAGATATGTCAAAATCTCATGTTATTTAAACCTTACAGTTCTGTCTCCTCATTTAAACAATTGGCTCTCTAAATTAAACAATTGGCTCTCTAAAATTTGCTGTATCAAGATAAACACTTGTTGAATTTATTACATCAATAAAAAAAAAAATCATGATAAAAAAAAAACGGAGTCAAAAAGGAGACATAATAAACAAAAACACAATCAAAAGAAAACATAATCAAAAAAACATAATCAAATATCATAGAACAATAAAATACATGTGTATGATATTTATTTTTAGAAAATGAACCGTTTTTAAAAATACCAAGGACCTGTTGTCTCTTTGGAAAAACTATTTAAGAACAACGTTGCGGAGGTAAACATCCCTTTCCAGTTTTACATACTTTTTTTGTCTTGAATTGACCGATTTTTTGCTTATGAGCTTAAACGATACTTACAAAAACAAATCGGTGCGTGAAATTATACAAATGATGAAGG